>CATIWJ010205648.1:0-43889 GCA_949640765.1 Croton laevigatus | reverse complement strand
CAATACAAAATAATAATAAACAATTATCAACCCTTTACAACACTTACTTTTTCACCAATACCAATACAGAAATAATAATAAACAATTAAACCTACTTACCCAAAAAGAAAACGTAAACAATTGAAAAAATTTGCCAAAAACGAAAACGTAAATAATTGAAAAAATTGGAGGTAGTAATTAGTTGAACGAACGGCCTTATGCTAAAATAATAATACTACGGAGACCTTATAATGATTTTGTCCTTTTTTTTTTCAGCATAAAATTAATAACTTGATATCCATAGATTTATTTTCTCTCCTCTTTGAACCTAGTTGCTATTTTTTCCTCAGGTTTTGGCCGCCGAATTTTTCATGGCTATCCCTTTATTAATTTTTTATTCTTTAAATCCCTCTGTTAATTTTTTATTTTTTTAATAAAATCTAGATATCCATCTAGATGATATTTTAGATAGAGATCTCGACTTTGTTCTTCTTTCAAGAGGTTTTTCTCGTTTTTATTATGTATGGATTGTTATGTGTCTCATTTTTATTTATATAGGCAATTTAGTCGTACATTTTATTCACGCACTCAAAGAAGGGAGATTTTGTGGCCTAGCGGTCAACATATTATCCATAATGCCAATGTGCCCAGGTTCAAATCACATACCTCCTCCTTCCCCCTCCCCCCTCCCCCAAAATACCTATGTTAAAAGAAGGGAGATTTTTTTATTATATGTCTCATTGTTAAAATTATCTTATTTATTGAGAAGTGTGCAATTCGAGATACATATTTATTTTTTAAACATAGATTGTGAACTAACTTTATAAAATTCGTTTAAATACTCAAACGTCAAGTGATAAGAAAAGACTAAGAAGTTTAACAATAGATTGAATTGCCACTAAACAATAATGGCAAGGGCGGTTTTGATAGTGTTCAACCTGCCTGTCCTCGTAAAGCCCCTAAAAATAGGGGCCTCAAATATTAAATGACGCATATTATACTTAATGTTTTAAGAAAAGACAGTTGGTAAATAGTTTCACCTCCGAACATGAGGTTGCATGTTTGATATGGGTACGCTTTAATATTTTTTAGAAACAATTTATTTGTTGCACGCTACTTTTAAACTCTTATTGTAAACTTCGCTACAGAGGGTCCGTTTTCAAAATAATTAAAAAAATAAACAGGATCCCAAAATTTTACTCGTACCTGAATAACGGAGCCAGAATTTTTTTTCAAGGGTGGCTGAAATAAACTTACTTATAAAATTTATTGAAAATAAAAAAAAAAACATTTAAGGAGTAAAAGACATGCATTAAAAAAAAAAAGGCAATATGACACTTGGGGAACTCAAACCATCGGGGCGGGCTTTCACTAACACACTTACCACCACAGTACTTTCATGTAATGATAACATAGCGGCAATTACAAATTATACTGGGGCAACTGCTACTCCCAGTTCCCCGTCTAGCTCCGTCGCTGCCACCAAACATAGTGGTTTCAGAATGTTTTAAATTTATGTTTTATGCTGACTACATATCAATTTGTACTCTTTTTAACGAATAAATTTTCTTTTTTTCTAAATATACACTTATTTTATTATATCTCTTATTTTATTTTTAAATTATTTGGTATAATAACATTATTATTATGAAGTAATTAAAACATTATTTTCACAAGTGCAGATTTTTCAACTAGTAATTGACATTTTAATTTGGGTCCCAATTTTGACATTTCGGATCCTAATTAATTGAGATTATCCCACTTGTTTTCAACATATGAATTTTTTGGTAGTCTCAATTGTTAAATATAGAATCCCATAGAGGGGCGGTGCAAAGTGTTATGGAATGGAGTCAAATACTTAACCCCTTTTTTTTAACTTTTAAAATCTCAAACAATCCATAATAGTGTTTTATATGATGGGTTTTGTACAAATGGCAGCCACAAACTAAAAAAGGGCTAAATATCAAAATAATAATTAAAAGGGAGTTTTGAGAGTTTATAAGGATGAGAATTAAAATAATAGCTAAAATGGCTTTTTGCAACAAGTTTCCAACAAATTTTGGGTATATTCTGGAAAAAATCCGACATCGTTGATTTTCCGGCCGGAACCTCACGAACGCTGAAACTCGTCAAAATCGCTATTTCCACCAAGTTTTCAGCTGGTTTCATGACATCACACAGTCATCAACAGCCACTGATTTGGGAAAAAAAAATAGAAAAATAAAAAAAGCAAACGCAGACGCCGGAAAAATGGAAGCTCGACCGAATCAGATCGAAAAACAAGCGGAAGCACGACCGAAACGACTTCCTCCTTCAAGTTTTGACTGATGGTACACCACCGATCGAGCGGAAGTCGGAAACCAAAACAACTGCCTTATATATATATATATGTTTTCGATCGGTTTTCCGTTGGTTTTCATCCTTTGACGGAAACTCGCATTCAGCAATAGATCGATGATGCTATTGGTACTATAAGACTCGCCTGCGTCTGAGCTGTCAATCGGTACCCTTAGTTCGCCGGTGGTATGCATGGTGGAGGCGGCGGCGCAACTTCTCTTCCTTCGTCGGAGTTCCTAATTTTGGGCCGTTTCTGAAACTTTTTTTTCATTTCCTTTTTTTAATTATTAACGACGTAATTTGTTCATTAAGTATACATTGGGTATTTGTAGAGTTATTTTATTTTTGATGTTCAAAATTGAAAATGAATTTTAAATAATGGTCAAAATGGTATAAACTATAAACCCTTCAAATGATCCCACTTGAACTCTTGTGGGCTTTTAAATGACACCACTTAATACCCATTTAGAAGAGCGATTCGGTCCAATTTTTTTATTTTTCAAAATAGATACGCGGTAAAATTAAAAATAAAAAACGATCTTATTAGATTTTGAAAATATATTTTATCATCTTATTGAAAATATATTTTATCATTTTATTAAAAAAAAAGTTTATTGTATAATAATTATACAAAATCTGAACAGTAATTATACAACAACTATATAATAATGTTACAAAATTATATAGTAATAAAATTGCATTTTTTTTGTGCTTATACAAAAATAGTACTACAACTTTATAAAAAAGTATATTGTAAGTGACTTCTTTTTATTTGTGTCAATTTTTATTAAATAAATTAAACAAGTGTTCTTTTTTAAAATAAATTAATCAAAAATTGATTTTTTTCTTCAAGTTGCCATTTTTAACATTTTTCTAGACAATTAATTGTTTTCAATTATTTTAATTGTTAAAACCCCTCTTTTCTAAAATCCTTTACAATAAGACAAGTTATGATCCAAAGCCTTTTTTAACAAGATCCAAGGCCTTAAGTCCACTGATAATAATATGATGAGTACGTAAATATAAGGGGTATATGCATATTCAGGCACAAAATTTTAAAACTTAGCAAATGATCCATTTTCATTAAAATAATAGAAAATAGGTAGTTTTTAGATAATTAAATTGGAAAAAATAGCGAAAAGGAACTTTTCTTTTTGGGTAAACTATACAATGTGTAGCTCATGGGTATACAAATGTTTTCTAGAGCCTCGCCTATTCTCTGGCAACATTTTTGGCGAACTCGTTTTTCCAGCCAAATTTTTGGTGAGGAAGAAATTCTTTTTTCTGGCCTCATTTTAACGGAAATTGAACGAATTCCGACTGTACATTGGTTGGAATCACATCAGCAACATGTTGGACGCCTGGAACAACACAAAAACCTAAGAAATTCAATGAGAATAGCGACAGCCGCAACAACCACCATCTTCTCCGGCGAAATCCATCTGAAAATGGATGGATTCTTCGCCTAAACTCAATAGAAACAGCTTGAAATCTCGCTAGCAATCTAATTCTGGATGAAAACCACAAAGAAACTACTTGAAACTCGATGGAAACTGAACGCATTATCGCCATTTTGATTGTCTGGAGACAACAATTTAGAACTTCAACATAGTGTTTGGTGGTCCGACAGCGATTTTGAGGATGCAGGAAGACTCATCGGCACGAGAGCTTTCTACCAGTGCCCTCCGATTTCCAGTCGGATGCATTTGGCAGACGAGCGGCGGCGGAGCCCTAGTTCCTATCTTCTTTTGAAATTCTGGTTTTCATCTTTTTTTTTTTTTTTTTAAGAATAGCCGAAAAAGCTTACAAAAATAAAAATGGCATTATTTTCTTTAACATTTAGCTGCATTCCTGTTTCTGAAAAATAAGAAAAATTTGTATTTGATCCTATGTATCCCCTAAATATAATCTTTTAAAACCCAAACCTATAACAAATAGAATTTCAATTGCCACCGCAGATCACAAAACCTCCAGCCCCAAACCTTCTGCCGAAAAATGCCTAACCCCTATTGCTGTTTTGGAATTTAAAAAATTACTGAAATTTAAACTCCATACTTGAAAGCTTTACGAGATTTAAGACTCCTTAATTCAATTAGTTCATTTGTTTTTATTTTTGAGTATTTTCTTTATTTTTGTATGGTTTAGGCATCTAATTAGAAAGTATTTTTCTTACTCTATCTTTAATTTACTTTTAAGTATGCGGAAGGGTTATGTCAGAAAATTGAAAGTTTTAAATTTCCAACTAAAAATGTAGGTTGAAAAATCATAATGGCGATCAAGTCAAAAGTTTAGGATTAGCATTTTCTTGACAACCATTAACTAATTTAGTATAATTGATTCACCCTTTTGAAATAGACCTGATGCAATTGCTTAAATGTTTTTCATTTTATTCTAAACAAAGTAAAAGTACAATATTCCATGTTACTAACTAGTGCTTTTGCACTTGAAGAAGCAATAGAATCATTACTGGCTAAGTATTCATTGAGTTTATCAAGGCTTCGTCGATAAAGATATGATGGAGATATATGAGAGGCGAATTTAATGGACTCAAAAGCTTAATATTGAGGGAGAATGAGTTTCCATTTTATGTTCATTATTTTGCTCACCAAACATCAATTAACCGTCATAGTAGCTGCAAAACATGATGGTTTTATTGCTTCATTCTTTACCATTGTTTCAAACTTGCCGAATGTCGTTGGAGCTTCATGTAAACAATAAGATAAACTTCGAGAGAGCCAAGCTAAAAAAGTTACTGATGCATTAAATGATGGTGTGATTATAAGTGGTTGTGGTCTTAATCAAGAAAGAAGTCCTAAGCGCCAAAGTGATACTCGTTGGAGTACTCACTATGGTACGTTGATGAATTTGATAATCTTATTACCATCAATTCTTGAAAATATTGTTGAAGATGGTTTGTTTTTTGAGCAAAGAGGTGAAGCTAGTATTTTATTAAGACGACTTGATTTTGTATTTACTTTGCACTTGATGAAAAACACATTGGGAATCACAAATGAATTGTCTAAGAGATTACAAGAAAGGATCAAGATATTGTCAATGCAATCACAATTGTTAATATATCAAAATAAAGACTACAAGACAAGAGGGATATTGGTTGGAATTCTTTAATGGTGAAGAAGTTGCAGGTCGTGTTGTGCTTAGCCCTAACGATGCATTTTCAGCTTTCAATAATGAGAAATTAATTTGTCTTGATCAATTTTATTCCTTCGAATTTTCCACTAAGCAACTCATGGCACTTGATACCCAACTTCAAACTTACATCAAGGATGTGAGATATAGAGATGATTGTGCAAATATTCAAGGAATTGACGATCTTGCAAAAAAAGTTAGTTCAGACAAAAAAAAAACATATTGTTTATCCTCTTATTTACTTATTAAATTAGCATTGACTTTGCATATGGCAAGTACAAGTGCGGAAAGCGCATTTTTTGTGATTAAGATTCTGAAAAATTGATTACATAACAGAATGGGAGAACGACCGATGAATGATGGTCTAGTTACTTATATTGAAAACGAATTATTTGATAGTATAACTACTGAAGCAATTATTCAATACTTTCAAAATATGAAAACTCATCGGATACAACTGAATTCACATTTTAAGTTTTTGCTATTGTTATGTGAATTAAGGATTGTGAAATTTGTTGTTGAATTCATGTTTGTAATTGTGAATTTCTGCCAAATCAAAGCGTAAAGTTTGATTTTTGCCAACCATGTTATTAGCATTAATTTGGTATGTAAAGATGAGGTCTACCCCATGCTATATCGCCTAACGTTATCTAGTCTATTATAACATTTTTTATTTAAAAAAAGTGTAAACTATTTCAAGTTTGATGCAGCCAATTTTTTGGTAAACCAAACCTAACCAAATCTACATTTTCGATTTGGTTCATAGTCTCTTTGGTTCGGTTGACGGTTCATAATTTAAAAGCACCTATAGGTTTTTTTCCACTCCAGTTTGGTTTTGGTTTTTAAAACTGAACCGCATTTACAGAGCCCTATAGGCTATAGCCCCATGAGCTAATCGCATGCCAGTGGCCCTCCAAAACCTATTTTTGCATGCCAAAGTGGTCATCCTCGCTAATTAACTGCTAGACTCTTGTGGTTTTGATTTAAAAAAATTACATTTTAATCCCTCTAATGTCTTTATATAAGGGAATATTTTACCCTTGTTTGACGATTCTTTGGGGGAGAACTTTTTGGACGCTTATTTTTTTTTTTTTTTTTTTAAATTTTGAGGACCTAATATTATATTTTGAAAAATCGAGATAGTTGAAAGCTTATTAAGGTAAAAATAAGGACTCAATCGTAATTCTTGCAAAAAATCAGATACCAAAACATGCTTATAAATTTGCAATTCTACTTTATCCGTTTAAACGAGGATTCTCAAATTTCTCTCGTCCACTCACTCATGGCTTTCTCGATAGCTGGTGGCAACGGCGGAGGCAGAATCGTCTGCAGCACCAACTCCGCCAGACACCAGTTCAACATCTACCGTCCTCAAATCCAATTGCCTCTTCCTCCGAGAACATCTCTCCATATAGTATCGGCTAAAAAGTTTTCTTCTCGAACTGGCCGTTTTGACAGCAAAAACAGGAGGAGGTCCATTACCACTACAAAAGATGAGGAAGATGAAGAAGAAAGAAGCGGTGGCATCATTCAGGATATTACTGGTAGCGAAGTTGAAAATGTGAGTACGAGTAGTGTCGATGTGGAAGATGATGGCTATTTCTTGCCTCAGCTTCCCGGAGAAGAAACAGATTTTTGGGAAGGTCCCCAGTGGGATGGACTTGGCTTCTTTGTGCAGTATATGTGGGCGTTTGGTATTGTTTTTGCGGTAATATCTTCTTCTTTGTCTTCAAACGTACTATTTATGGCTATTTATTTTTTATTAATCATGCAGTAAGTAGAATTTAAATTCATGTTATCAGTAGGCTTTAATCAAAAGCAAACTATTGATTCTGAGAATCTTAATTTCGATTAAATTGATATTGATTGAACATTGAAGGAGAAAAAAATGAATTGGAAGATTGGCATAATTGAGTAACTTCTTAGTTCACATTGTTTTTCACTTGATGCAGTTCAATAGTAATTGGTACTATAGTTACTTTTAATAATTTTTGAAGCTAGAGTTTATTGTGCTGCAGTTAATTAGCAACTTCAAAGCTTTGCCTTGTAGTTAAATATCTTTATAGTGTATACAGTTAGAAATAAGCTTGGTCTTGAGTAATGGTACAGAACAGCAATTTTAGAATAGTTCATAGTTTTCAAGGGTTGTTAAGTCTAATGTTATCTAGACATCTTTTCACAGGTGATTGCATGTGGGATTGCTGTGGTTACATATAATGAAGGAGCAACAGATTTTAAGGAGACTCCTGCATACAAAGAGTCTATCCAATCTCAGGAGCTTCTGGAAGAGCCTGAAGCATCAAATTCTGATGTCTTTGAATCAAATCCGACTGAGGTGGCTCCTAGTTTGGACTAATTGGTTGCTTTAAAATGGATTCCAAAAGCCTTTGCCATAAACATATTTCCTGGGAAAATGAAATACTATGATACATATTGCCATTGGCTGATAAGGTAATGCTTCTATGTTGCAACTTGTCAAAATATACAGGAAAGATTATATGTTGCTCTGAGTTCAGTTTGTTAGCAAGTTGAATGTTCGGCAATTCGTCGTTGACAGTTTTCATTGTCCATATTTTAGTTTAATTGGTGCAAATACTCCCAAAATTCTATTATCTTGGAAGAAATCTTCAGCTGCAAATTAATTATTTCTACTTTCTAGCTGGGGTCGTTCAACATATATGCTCTAAAGTACTTTGTTTTCTGTATAATTCTGTCTTCATAATCATCATGAACTGATATGATTCTTAAAGATGATTTCTGAACTTATTCAGAAGGGATTTGTAAGATCATGCATTTTGTCTTTCCTAGTTAAAAAAAGGGCGCAGTTGGTTCAGTCTTGCCTATTCTTGAAATAAACAACTTTCATGCACCCCTTTACAAAAACATCGACACACCAAGGAGTTGGTAAAGTTAATATTTCACTAGAATTTTATTTAAATGCTAAATAAACCAGTTGAATGGTAACATATAATGACTTGGGCCTAACCCTAAACCATAGAAATTAAAGATACTGACTGTTACATTACTGATATGCTAATATGGGGGTAAACACCTTTAAAAGCTACAACAAACTTGTAATTAGATAGAGTGAACTGCATTTGTAAGAAGAGTAGCTGCCGAAGTCAGTAGAAGCGCCAAAAATCCTTCAGCCTTCAACTTGATACCTGCAGCACTTCGGCCTAGCCCTAGCCCCATGATGACAGGTCTTGGAGCAAACTGAAATCCTGGAGACGCTGAGTTTCCATAAAAACATAGTATTAGGAAAGAATAGCAACAATATGAGGACCTGATTACAGTTTTATTAAGATAGAACATAAGGTCATATATGCTACCAGGAACAGAAGAATTGATGTGTGTCTCACTAGAAGAATTGGTCTGCCTGCCTGGAGAAACTTGAGAAGTAGGAGAACCAATAGGAACTTGAGGAAGTCCTGGTAGAAAAATAGCAGAAATTAAAAACGATTAATTAATAAGATATTGTAACTTTAGGAAATGAATAAGAATTGATATTACAGATTGGTAAAAGCATATACTGAGTACCTGAACAAGCAGGGATATTGACACGTAAGTGACAACGAGCAGGCAGTTGCAGGGCAAGGGTTCTATTAATAGGGAAAGTAGTGAAGCTAGTGTCATTGAGCAAGAGGCAAAGACAGACAAGCTGTTGCAATTCGAGGTTGTTGAGATTTTCACAGCAAGCTGGTAGGGGTGATTGGGAACTGGCTTGGCCTCGCACAAATGGTGCACATGGGGCCAGAGGCACTAGCAACTGCGGGTTGCAACCAGCGATTAGTGGGTCTTGTGAAAGGGATTTGGATGGAAGGGCAATGAAGAGGAGGAAACAAAGGAAAGTAATGGCAAATAGTGAGTGGGAATGAAGGGAAGCCATAGTAAATAATAGTCTTGTAGCAGAGATATTGGGGTTAACAATAGCTAATCATATAAGCTGAAACTGCAATTTGAGTGTGAGCTATTTGTTGCGTGGTGTGTGGTTTTTTTTGCATGCACTAGTTCATTCTCGTTGTGTTGTATTTACTTACCTAGCTGAACTTAATAGGCATGCAATTTTTCTGAGTCAAACTTCATATTTTCATGCATATCTAAATCACATGATTAAGCTGCTACTGATGAATTGGAACTTAATCTTTCAGCCTTCAGGCTTAAAAGAATTCCAAATACTGAGACCTGCTTAATTAATGTATTTATCAGAATTTTTATTTGGTTAAAAGTAATTATATGAATGTTCATGATTTTCCTCTTCGTCTTTTTTTTGAATAAGACATAATAACTCGTACCATTATCATAATAAATAATTTATCATTTTGGAAGAGTTATAGTATTATTCTTATTAGCGATAAACTTTTCGTCAATCAATTTGATTGTAAAATGTTTTTCAACCAAATGAAATATGAAAATATACCTTATTAAAAATTGCATATCATCTTCCCATTTTTTCATGGAAGTAAACTGTAAACATGGGCAACTTAAACAAATATATTTTTGGTAATTATGTTTTAACAAAATATTAATAAATTTTAAATATTAACTAAATGTCATTTTTTGTCTTATTAATATTTTTATTTACTAATATATATATATAATGTGAAATGCCAAGTTATATAAAAAATAACATATTCCTTGGATTGATTTCAGTTAAAGATTTACTTTCAACTTACACGGATTTTATTTCAAAAATTCAGCAATTTGAATTCAATACCTACTTCAAATTTGCAATATATAGTCTATAAATTCATATATAAAGTCTCATAATAACAATAATGCATTAAAAAATTACATAAAGTTGGGCAAAATAACATAACATGCTCTAAATGCGTTAAACTAATTAATAAAACACCACTAACCATTGCCCAAAACTTCACAATCCAATTCTTTCAGGGAATAACAAAATTAAAATTGGAATGGCTGTTATACCAACGACGGCTGCGTTTGCGGACGATTCTTATAGCCATTAGATTGGATAAGGTCTTGACAGGGAGCGGAGCAAAAGTTTTGGGGCCCGTTTATTTTTTTAGTTATGTTCGAAAACAAAACCCTCAATTTACAATTTAAAACCTATGGAAGAGAATGAGCGGCGAAAAATTGTTTCCAAAAAATATTAACGCCTAGCGAACCCACGATTTCATATTTTGATGTCAAAACTGTCTACTAGTTACACCCTCTTAAAATATTGAATATAATATGCATCATTTAATATTTGAGACCCCTATTTTTTTGGGCCTGTAAAATCGGGCACGTTGCACCCCTCAAAACCGCCCCTGGTCTTGAGATGTATTCATTCTAAACTATTTCTATTTTTTTTTTTTCTTTTAATCATTTTGGATAATTTTGTAAGGAGTAATCATTATAATATTTTTTATTTTTTATATAATTTATGATTGCATAATTACTAATAATTGTTATAATATTTTTTATCTTTTATATAATTTATGATTACATAATTACTAATAATATAATATAATTACTAGTAATGTAATATACGACATACTTTAAATTTATTCTTATATTCAATAAAAGTAAAAAAAAATTAAAAATAAAAAATTTATTTATTTATTTATTTGAAAGAAAAATTTATATATTTTTGTGAAATTTGCACTGATAATGGTTGCCGGTATCAGATAATTAGTAGCAGATAACTAATAGTTGATAGCAGTTGTTATTAAAATGTGAGATATTAGCTATTAGTGGATACAAACAACTAAACCAAATGTGTCCTAAATCGTTACAAATTTCACAAAAATATATAATTTTTTTTTCAAAATAAATAAATTTTTGATCCTCATTGAAAATAAAATTTGATTTTTTAATTTATTTAATATAAAACTAAATTTAAAGTGTATTGTTGGTAATTATGTAATTACAAATTATATAAAAAATAAAAAATATTATAATAGCCACTCTCTACAAAATTAGTTTATAAACTATTTATAATTTAAAAATGGCTATTTTGATAATTAATTTTAAAAATATGTCTTATTATAATGCGATCTCTTTCAACAGGATTATTTTTTACTTATATTTATAGGGGGGAAAAAAAATTCAGGAGCTTTTTAAAATATTTCTGAGCCACCTTGAAAAACTTAACAATTTGGAGAACCAACAGTTAACTATTACACTTCATCTCTTTCAACAGGATAAAGCCAAAACAATTTTGAAAAAAACACACACATACACACAAAACTAGCTACTTCATTTTTTGCCCAGCGAGCTTCTCAGGACAAAATAATTAAAAAAAAAAAAGATTCTAGGTAATACATCAGTATGCTTCTTGATCTTTTTTTTTTTTTTTAACAGAGAGTATGCTTCTTGATCTCTTGCGCTATTATTGTATTTTGCTTCCGTTGATTTTCTTATCTTAGACTTCGATTATAAATTCAAAATTTTTTTATGTCTATAATATAAAATATATAGAGTCCTTTGTGAAAAGCTCCATCAACTAATTGTTGGAATATACAGCGATTTTAAAATTTTAACAGCTATCAGCTCTTTAAAAATTCTTTTACTAAATATCTAAAATGCTATGAGTGAGTATAGCTATCAGCTCCTCCCCATCTATATGAACTAAAAGACCCCTAATTCTATATCTAACTTGTCCCACAATCAAAATATCAAATTTACAAAATGGAGGATATTGAAGCTAACTCATAAGTCACATATCAATCAGTTTCATTCTCATCTTAAAAAGAAAAGAAAAAAAAAAAAAGGAGTTTTACTTCTTTATTAGGAAAACTTATTGAGTACAGTCTATTATAATCAAGTTAGGCTCTCAATGGTTAGTTGGTAGATTAGTCAATTAAATGTGGTTAATAAGTTTAAATCAATTTGAATATAATAATAATAACAACAGTGTAAAAGAAGCCACTATATAATTATTTATCATAAATGTTGAATCCCAAGCGACCTCTAAATCTTTTCCCCAAAAAATTGCCGATGGTTGTATATATTAATTTAAATCCTGATAATTACGAAGATAATAATTAATCTTTTGAGTCCCTTTCTTTTTACTGTGCCTCATTAATCATGTGTTATTTGTCCTTTGTATGTGAGCTACTACTTTCTCTTGATTAGATAAATTTTCTTTATAAAAAGGAAAATTTGCAAAATTTAGTTATAATTAAGAAAAATCTAATCAATTTTAAAACTCCATAAAAAGAAATACAAAGAAAATAAAAAATTATAAATATATATATAAATAAAAGAAAAACACTTCAATATTTCTTTATTAATAAATTAAATTTAGATATTTCCTTTTCTGTGATAATATTTTTTTTTTAAATTTAAGAGTTTATTTAAAATTTCCCTATATGATTTTTTTAGTTTTTTATTTATTTAAAAAAATTATAATTTTTGTCAATTCTTTTAGTACAAAATTTCAAAATATGATGTACTAATATTATTTGACTTATTTCTAACTTTCGAGACTTATTTATACAGGCAAGATAAGTTGTAATATATTGTGAGTCTTATTATATGATCCAATTCCCGATTCTCGATTCAACAACTATAGGAGTGAGAATCATTTCTTTAAATATATTTTTTTATTTTAAATAATTTCCTTTGAGAAACATTTTAAACAGTACTATATTTTAACAAGTATTTCGTTAATAAATTGAATTAAAATGTGACTAAATATGATCTCATTCTCATGTAAATTGAGATATAATTTGGCCCTAATCAATCTTAAAATTATAATTTTTCTTATTTTTGTTATCAAAATTTTAATTGTAGTTGACAATTACAATATAATAACACAAATAATTATAATAATGTTATGAGTAGTTTTAATTTAAATGTCATCTTTTCGAAAAAATAAAAAATTAAATGTCAATTGCACTTATACCCTGCATTTGATCCCACATATGATACGATGTACAAAGTTTGACAATTAAATGATCAAAATTTGGAATACCCAACATACATTATTACTATGCATTATGGAGGACCAGTACAAATCATACTGTCGGTGCCAGGACAGTTTAGGCCAGCCCAACATATGTCAAAAATAATCCAAATTTTCACTCATAATATTAATTCATTCAATTTATTATTATTATTTTTTCATAGATATACGCACATATATTTACGGACCCAAGGAGAGACGAGGCTTAAACTTGAGGGGTTTAAACCTGAGAGAGAGAGGCTTCGATCATTGCAAGTTTAGCTTCAATTCCAAGTGCTCTTCGACTACGTCCCCACCATCCCCTCATTCAATTTAATTATTATATTGAAAAAAATGATTGTACTAATATAATATAAATGAAACTGGGGTGTAGTAGAATTAAAATTCCAATTACAATGACTTCTTATAAATTCCAATTTTATTTCTCATATAAAATGCTTAACGACTTCTTATAAATTGAATTACCAACTTTAGCTCAAATAGTAAGCAATTTAAATTCGTCTAAACATGACTCGGATCCAAAATATAGCAGTGCGACTTGAATCTGGATTATTAAAGAAAATGATAGGAAGTGGGCGGTCGGACATCTCAATCACTTGGCTATACCACGAAAGTATAATAATAAAGGGAGGGAGAAATGGTCCCAGTTAATTGGTTATATTGAGCCATCTTTAAATGCACCAGAAATAATTGAAACTTAATTAAGAGAAAAGGTTATGGCATCTTGGCTTAAGAAGAAGCTTATTGCTAGATCCACTAATCCACTTCCGCTTCCTCCTCCAACAACGACTCCGGTTCTTCCTAATCTCTCTCTCTCCCCCCATTTGCAGATGTATATGAACTAAATACGACCATTGATTTGTAACAGGTTGATAAAGAACTTGTATTAGCAGCTGATACTGGATGTCCCGAATGCCTAAACAAGTTGGCCGATGAAATTTCAAGAATACAAGGTAAATGAATCAATCCTCTTCTACTTTGAAAAGTAGAACAATTAATAATCCATCTTTTTGCTAATATGTTAATTGCAGATATGGAATCAATATTGGTGGATGTATTGCAAAAGAAAGTTACTATTACTCGTTCCAAATCCATTGCTGTTCACACCCATCCTTTATTCACATTCCATTTGTAATTTCATTTTGCTTTAATATATTCTTGCTTTCACTAATTATTATTTCTCACTTTATTCTAAATTTTATCACCTTAATTAATTCAACTATAGTTAATTTTTTTTTAAGTAAAAATAATTATTAGTATTACTAATACGTCTGCAGGCTCTTAACAATTATGTAGGCTTACATTATTTAAAGTTTCTATGAACCAACGAATATTAGCAGTGGAAAAATACTCGCCTACAACCAGTGTTTGAGGTGTTCTCGTATATTAAAACTAATTAGCATTCAGCATTCGAAACTTAGTTTCTAATTTCATGTACTTTTGTTAAGCATTACAATAAATCATTTCAGAAATTATTTTGCTTTCAAGCGGTTGTATTAAAAATATGTTCAATTATTTACTGAAGTTAATTGTAATTATTACTATTAGTTAATTGAACTTAGCATGTTATTTTGTGACATTTACTGACGTAACGTAACAGCGTTGAATGAAAAGCGAATCTTAGATAGGTTTCAAAAAATTTGTAATTTGATTGAAGAATAAAAGTCCCATTACAAAATGATAAAATATATAGGCAGCAGAACAAAAACCTAACGAAAATAACAAAATAGTCCTCAAACATTTAAAACGTAAATTTGGCTCTCAAAGTTTGCGACAGGTCCTTTAGCCTCCTGTTGCACTTTTTAAACTTGTCTCTCTCGCAAAATCCTTGTCGAAAGGTTATCGTAGATCCTAAACGAACATATTGTATGAAAAAGTTAGGCCTTTTTATTAACTCTGCCACTAATTTTACTGCAGTTAAAACCTTCTAAGAAATTTAGGGTCAACTGATCCGCTTTATTTATTAACATAACCAACCTAGTCAGGAATTTTCTAGCTTATTTCGTAATTATTTTTTTTTAATTTCTCCTTTGTTATCGAGACAGAATAATCTCAAAGTTTCACTTTTTTTTTTTTTGTTTGTGACAAAAGAAAAATTATTAAGATTGTAATTCGCCCATATAGTTTTGAGAAGCGTATTTATAAAATTGTGTAGGCTAAGGAAAGGTGTAAATTTTCTTCTATTTCATATTCCTTTTTCCTCTTTTTGATGGAAAATGTGAAACTTTGATAAAGAACATAAGAAGAAAGAGGTTGATGCATTTTCCTACATCCATCCATCCACACAATCTTTTACTTCTTTTACACCCAAATAGAATAGACTAATATTTACACCTAATCAAAAGCCAAAAAAAAAAAAAAAAAGGTAAAAGATGCTGAGATCTCTTTTAGGAGCAAAAGTGTCGTTGGAAAAGAATAATTTTGACAACTCATATTTCTCCTACTATAAAGTAGAAAGTAGGATATATATGCAATATCTATTATATTATTGGGAATCGAAAAATAGCCTAGCAGTAAAAAACGCTCATCCGCACACTGAGATTGTGCGTTCAAATCCCATATTCCCCCTTCCCTGTATCTATGGTAAAATATAAACTACATGTACTAAAAAATATATATATATACTACATGTAATGTAATACAAACTTTAAAAAATGTCAAGAATAATGATAACCAAAAAATGCTTTTCCTCTCTCTCCTTCAACACAACACTTTGAGAATCAGATTCCACAGGAATTCTATGTTAAAAAAAAAAAAAAAAGATTCCACAGGAATTCAATTCCATAAATATAAAACATTCTTTAAATTCCGTTCACTGCCTTTCAATAGTAAAAAAATTTCAAAAGCATTTTCAGAACAAAAAAAAAAAGCAAGCTTTTAAATATACAGGTGGAGGACTTATTGGTATAGAGTGTTGTTCCAGTTCAAACCCATTCATAATCATAACATATGCACTTCTACTGCATGGTTTTGAAGATCAACATTGATTGTAATGGCTGTTACAGAAAAGTTAGAAGTGCTCTTCTTGATATGCGAGGTATATATATTCTTTTTCATCTTATTTCATTTTTTTACGTATTCATAAACTTACTAAATAGCTAAAACTGAAAAATCATCAAATTATCTTATTGCTTCTCTTGTTCATATATAATTTAATTATATCTATTTTCTCATAAATACTTTACAGTTGTTACAAAATAAAATTTTACGGACCACTTCTATCTAATCATAATTTCAATTCTTTTTAGGAATGATGATTATTTAATACCTATATTTTACATATTATATTTTTTAGGCCTTATTTATTTTTTATATTTTATTATTTGGTCTTTGTATCATTAAAATGACAAAAAATAAATAAATAAATTCGGCTATTTTAATTACCCATTTAACAAATAAAATGGACTAATTTAGCCTTCTTAAACGTTCACTCACCTAGAAAATAAAATTATTGAAAATAATTTAGCTGTAAAAATATTAAAAAAAAATTTTCATATGTTTTAAAATATTCAAGAAAACATACCATATATTTAAATAAAAAAATAAAAATTATAATATTAAAAATACATGGACGAATGATATAATATGTAAAAATATAAGTAATAAATAAATAAATACTAATAATAATTATCCCTTACTTTTAACTACTTAATATAAATTTTCTTTTTATTTAAAAAAGAAAGCCTAGTATAAGATTTAGTTTTTTGTTTTTGTTTTTTTCCCTAAAAGACCTTGTTACCCAGCAGTAGATTCATTTTTTAGCAGAGTAACACTCTAATATTTGGCATTCATCTTCAATTATGTTCATTGTATATCATACTTATATTCATAAAATTTATGATATAATTTTAATAATTAGATTATTAGTATTACATGTAATACTATTCCTAATTTTTATTTTATGATAATTATAGATTTTTGCTTCACTTATGCAAGGAGAGAAAATATGTGAATAGAATAACAACTCAACAGAAAAGCCAAAGATGGATATGAGAACAAGTTTTAAATTTCACATTTATCATATGGCTTAATAGTTAATACATTCAGCTAAACATATTTAATGTTTAATTGAAAGAATAGTTTGGAAATGTCAAAATTAGTATTCCTAAAAAAGAATTTAATTTTAATTGGGTTGATTTATTTGAATAATAAAAAAGTTGGTATATATGCAGAGCTGGAGAGACATTTAATAGAGAAGAAGCAGAGTAGAGTAGTGGTGTATGGAAAATTCATCCCACAAGATGTAGCAATCAGCATTCGGAACAAGACCAAGCGCAGAGTTGAGATTTTAGAAGTCCAACACTTTGAATCCCCCCATTTCCAACTCCTTTAATTCTTCTTCTAAACCCCATAACATTAGCATCTACAATTATTCATTTTGTATTGTGTGAGTTTTATTAAGAAAATGTGAGATGATATGGTTTTAATCCTTTGATATCAGTTATTTTAATGATGTTGATCAAATCTGTTAGTCATATATTTATGAACAAATTTTATATCGCTTACTCTATCTACCCGTTCCACTTTAATATGTATTTTTATTTTATTTCACTTTAAGCAGGGGTGTTGCTAAGTGGTTGATAATGGTATCAATTGATCCCACTCATATGAAAATTCTCTCTTATTTTCCTTAATAAACAATAGTTAAATAGTATGTAAATACTGTATCAATAGTATTTTGTCCCCACTTTTTTTACCTCAGCTTTATATGATATTTTTTCACCATGTTACTTTGGGTTTGACATCGTCATCAACTATAAGTGTCTTAGTTTGTCTAATTAGTGATTATATTACTTAAAAAACACCTTATTTTTCAAAATTATCAAATAATATAATGAGACTCCATCTCATTTTCTCTATGAGTCCTATGAATTGAGATTGAGTACAATAAAATGAAATGAGTACTATTGTGAATGCTAATGCTTTAAGGTACGGTTATACACATAATTCATAAGTCATCAACAATATACACGTGTCAGTTAATTAATCCAAATTTGTAGGATTTCATCACTAAGATTTAGTGACTTGTATAAATACTGTTTTTACTGAGTATCATGAGAATAATGAGAAAATTATCTTTCCTCTAATTCTATTAAAAACAAAAGCAAGAAGAAAATTCTAATACGAAAACTTAAGAAAAGGAAGAGAGCTGGTGTTCCGACATTTTGAGGACAATTCAGCAAGGCATTTATTGCAATTTCCTTTAACCAGAACATTTGATGAATATGTGCAAATATAATATTTATACACAACTCTATTTTTTTAGGTCTTAAAATTTTAAAAACTTATTACTTTTTATAAATTTTTATTTTCTCTACCAGATAGAAGAAGAAAATTTTTAACTAATTTATTATTATATTTATGTATTTATTTTCAAATATTAAAAATATAAGTATATCATTTTCATTATTAGAACATAGTTTCTGAAAAATTTACACGGTAGCCTTTAGTCCTTATAGAGGAAGAAGATCAAGTTGTGTGGGGATACAAGAACGGCAAATACTCAGTGAAATCGGGATATTGCGGAGAATTGGAAACTGAGATGGACCTATTCTTCAAATGCAATTTTGTGAGAACCACGTGGTTCACATCACTATGGATGTTGAAAACAGGCCAAATGTTAAACAAGGGTGGCTATTTCTTATGGATATGCTGAACCAGCAAGCAAGCAGCAAAGAAAAAGCAAAATAGGACATGATTTTAATTTGGCAAATCAAATCTGGAAGTCAAGGAATGATAGGATCTTGCAGATAACACAGCAATAAGTTATCCTAAAGGTACTGCGTCAGCACCAAGAGTATAAAGAAGCTTAAACAGATAGGGACTCAAACGCTGATTAGCAGCAGACCCATACAAGATCTAATGTGAGCAACAGATAGATGCCACAGCCTCAGAATTGGTTCAAGCGTAACGTGGATGTAGCAACAAAAAAGGTAGATTCCACCGGGAGCATGTCCTAGATAGCAAGAAGACCTGCAGGTCAGGTGGTTTAGTGGGTGGTTAAACAATTTTCCTTCATTACTAACCCAAATGTGTTGGAAATGCTGGCTTTGAAAGAATCTGTAACACCCCGAATCTGTCTTACGAATAAGACAAACTGAGGCGTCACACGTGTCTTTCGATGGTACACATAACTTAATAATTTTTTTTACATGATAACTACATTAATAAATTACAATATAATAAATTACAATTACAATTTTATAATTATTCACTTTTATAACTCTTCAGTATATGCCACACTATGACTTGGTCAACTTTTGATATCTCTCTGCTCTATTGGTTCTTTCTTGACTTCTGCTTCTGACACCTACAAGTTTAGCAAACACTAAACTTGCTGAGCTATAGGCTCAATGGATACTTTACTTAAATAAATATAATCATGACACAACCATTCACAGTTCAATATATATCACAGACAATGGCAATCACAACATCACATGGCAATTCAGGTATCACAGCATATCAATAAGTATAAGTAAAGTATCAGACCTGTTTAAATGCTGCACTCATCTGGCATTCCTCCTGCGTTTCCATGTCTTGACTTTATCCCGTCGTCAGCTAATCATCGAATTGCAATTCAATTAATTCTTTATTTGATTTTATTAACAAATCTCTTTTAACTATTTCCATTTAGCCCACTAGGGTTCTTCGCTAGGGATTATTTACGTCATCGATTATTATATATTCAATTTTCCTATTATTCAAATTAACTATTCTGATTCATGCTTCCCTTTTGTCTGGTTACTACTTTACATAAATCATTTATCCAATTAACATATTATTTATTTAATTAATCTCTTCCATATATTATTTATTAATTTGCTCAATTTTTTTAATTATTTATTAGCCTCATTTACGATATCGGTCACTTGGATTCTCGGTTCATAAAATCAAAATCCATAATCAGGTTCAGACTATCGAAACGGTGCGGATAAGGTTCTGTCTAAAAACACTCGCCGGAGAGGGAATATTCCGGTCGCCGGAAAATCCCAAACTTGTCGGATTTCAAAACCGAGCACATTCATAGATTCATCTCAAAGCCTAGATTCTAAATATGCAATTACATTCATCAGACCATTGGCCGATTGGCCGAAAAATCACTAAAACCGTTCGGCCGGTCATTGGGAAACATAACTCTCAAATCCGGTGACCGATCAACACAAGCTCAACATCAAAATTAAGCTTAAGAGATGAGGATTAAGAATTTACCATCAAAGTGGACGGAACATGGCCGGAGCTCACTGAAAAATTGAGAAATCTGATTGGCCATTTGTACACGAGTCTCGATCCGGCCATAGATCGGCAACGAGGCCTACATCATCGGAAAGCTCGCATTGAGAGGATTCCATATCAGTCCTCAAATCCATCGTCCGATCACCGGAGCGGCCGGGATCTACATCGGAAGCTTTCGGCCGCCATTGCTCGTCGGTCGCCAGTAACCGTGTTTTCAGACGGCAAGACCTATGTCAAAAGAAAGCCCTTGAAGAGAGGAGTTGGCCGGTGGCCTCAAATCTTCCATCGGACACCGGAGCACACCGGAAATCAATCTGAAGTTGACGGTGAATAGTGATGCTACACTACCGCCGGATTTGCTTTCCCCGATTTCGGCTACCTCTGAGAGGATCTCACCGCGGTGTCTACCTTCCCTGACTTGCCGGTGAACGACTTTCGTCGCGCCATCAAACCGGCTGGAGGTGGAGGTGGCGGCGGCGGCGGCAACTTGGTCGGCAGCCTCCTCTTTCTCCTTCCTTCTTCCAATTTCCTTTTTCACATTTCTTCTCTTTCTCTCCTCTTTCTTTCTTTTTTTTTTCTTTTTCATCAATTATTATTATTATTATTATTATTATAATCAATTTCTACACATTTCATACTCCACATAATATTCAATTATTGTTATTTCAAATCCAAATAAAATATATACTATTATTATTTCTTTTTAGTCCCTTAATTTAATTTCACTTCGGTGAGTTGCCGTTATCGACATGAATAAAATACTCGATTTGATATTCCTCGACAATATCCGTTTTCCAAAGCTTATTTAAATAATTTATTAAAAATACATTTTAAGGCTTACTCTCAATTTGGGTGTCCTGTATTTCAAGTTTTGAAAATCCAGGTGTTACAGAATCAATAATGGATTAGGCATGTTATTTTTGAAACAGACTCCAAGGAGACATATGATATACTTAATGGGAAAATGATGGAGGCTTCGTTGCAAGCTTCATTAAGCAGTAAATTCAGCAGATGAAAGTTTGCTTTAAATTCAATTCCTAGCACATAACTTAGCTAGAAGAGCTGTAGATAGGAGTTTTTGTTTGAGTCAAAGTGCTCAATTCATGTGTATTGACAGTTTAATTTAAATACAATCCTACCTTTTCTGCCAAAAAAAGAAAATGCTAAAGCTTGGATGTATGCTTTTAATGTACATCATTTTACTTTAGTCTTATAGGATCTTGCAAAAATAACTTAATCATAATTATTTTTAATTTTTTGAGCTTATCAATAATGATAACCATTTTTGTAGATCTGACTATTAGTGTTCAAGTGTCGTGTCGGGTTAAACTACTCATCAGTTCTTAAACTCCAACCCTCACATAACCAATTTAATAAACAGTTTATTATCGTATGAACTCATATAATACCAGTGAGAATCCATATAACAATCATATCAACTTTTTAAGCTCGACAATTATGATAGAAATGCAAATTCGTTAATCAATAATAATAATAATAATAATAGTATAGCGCTATTGCCAGAGCAGTATTTGTTATTGTCAGAATAATAAATTTATCAATAAAGCACACTGGCAAATTTGCCCTTCCCTCTCTTTCCTCCTCTACTCTCTTTTCTTAGCAACATCTCCTTTTTCCGATAATAATTTCTAATAAACACAAAGATGTCATGCTATTATCACTTATCGAACAAAAATACAAATGATAAGAATGATAGTATTGGATTTCATAGTGCTTTTGGTTTTTATTAGACTGAATTTGAAGAAATTTGCCTTTTCTGTTCACATTCCTCTCTTTGTATCATGATGTTGAGTCTCTTTTTTCAGATTTTATTCGTTATTAGTTGTTTAAATGAAATGAATTGTTGTGAAATGTGAAAGATCAAAACTATTGAATATTTTGTTGTTTATTTTGACCATCATTGGAATTGTTCGTGCTCCGCACTCGTCTTCAAATTCCACACCAACAGCGAAAAGATTCAGTATAGTTTCACCACCTCGAATTTGGTGAGCAAAATCGCTACCTGAAAGGAGCAGTAGCGGTGTATTCTAAAAGAAAGAGAAAGGAGTGGAAGTGAAGATAATTGTCCAGGATCCGAGAACTTTACTGTTCGTCGTTTTATGCTCCTGCCAAAAAGGGCGTCTCCTTATTTCAAGTGTTTCTTAAAAATTTTTGAAGCTGGAAGATTTTAAACTTTAAACTTTACCTTTTTTTTTTAACATAGATCTTATATTATTAAACTTCAAACATTACAATTAAGTAGAGTTCGATGCAATAAAACATCTCTATAAAAAACAGTATCAAGAGACGCCCTTGCCAACTTATGAGCCAACATATTACACGATCGTGGGATAAAAATACAAGAAAAAGTGGGCCTCTCAGAAGGAAGATTTCTGATATCAGCCACTAGATCCATTACACAATGATGTATTTGTTGTCTTCCATAAATAGCCTCCACCGCCGCTTTACTTGAGTTTGCTATTTTTTGTTTTACCGAAATTATTTTTTTTATATTAAAAAATTAATTTTTTGCAATTCATTTGTATGAGGGGCAAAAAAGTCGGTACATTATAATTATAAATTAATTACTCTGGCAATAACAAAATAGTGCTACCTTAATAATAATAATAATAATAAATTTTAAATATTAAAAATTATACTACTATGTCCGATTTACATAGAAAATTGAGAATACCATATATTTCACCCCTAGCTTAAATATTACTAGTAGAAGGAAAATGCTTGTAATTGAAGTCTACACATATTAGGTTGCATTATCATTCTGCATTTACACTTAAATTTTAAATTTTCTAAAAAGGAAATTTCTCAATGTAATTCCAACACTCAATATGAAAATTTTCTGAATAAATCGAACATAGTGAGTAAAAAGGTAAAAATAGACATAAGATTGTTTGGAGAAAAATTATATTTTCAAACTTTAGACATAAATAATGATTTAATTAGTAATAGACTAAAATGGAAGCGCAAGATCCACGTCATGATCCTTCTAGAAAAAAAATCCATATCATGGAGCCTAGCCTACCTAGTTTCAATTTTTTATATTTATTTATTATTTTCTCCGTGGATAAAAGTTAGAGAATCTATATAGTTATTCCGAACTAGTTTGAGACTAAAATTTTTTGTCGTATTATATTTAAATTATTAAAATCAGTTAAATATGATTAAAATAAATTAAATAAAATTTATCAAACAAATTAAATAGAATTAGAATTAAAGTGCATTTTTTCATAAGTTGGAGACCAAAATGAAGTTTGGTCATCTTCTTTGACATAATGACTATATTGTGTTTTTTCTAACTAAACTACCAGAAAAAATGAAGAAATATTGACAGAAGTGTAATGGTTCCAAAAAATAGGGGCCTTCTTGTATATTTGTCAAAATATAGGAACACAATCATATATTAGAATAAAATTTGATGACCTGATTGTAATTCTCCCTTATTAAAATGTTAAAAGTTAATTTATACAAGAAAATTCTATCATAGACATGATCCAATAGACTAAACCAATAAGATAAAATAGCAAAAATAAATTTATAAGTATAAGGAGAGTATTTATAATTTGTACTGGGAATGAAAAAGATAAAATTGGGAAAAAAAATTTTAATTGCCTTTGTCTATGAGGCAGGACCAGTCTAGATAAGTATTTTCCTTTTGTAACATGATAAAAATTAAAGAGATAATTTCTTTTTTAGTCCTTCAAGTGTGGGCTAATATGCTATTAGGTTCTTTTATTTTGAAATTTTAATTTTTGTGTATTTTATATTATCTACCACTGGAGTCCTTCCATCTAATTTATCTATTTAACCTTAATTTGTATCAAAAAATGCTAAAACACCCTTCATTTTATATAAAAATAATTTATTTCATCTCTTTAAGATTTGAACTAACTTACTATCATGTTCTTATATTTTTTTATATATATTTTTAACTTCAATTTTTATTAATAATAATAATTCAAAAATCAATTTGGAATTGCTTTGCAATAATTTTGATTAGGTTCTTATAATTTTATTAAATTAAATAAATAGGTTATAAATAAAACAGAAAGGGAAAGAAAGAGAGTTAGGCAGAGAGAGATTGTGGCAGAAAACCAACCACAATCTTCTTTGCTCGCCTGACCGACAACCACCACCATTAGAAGATAAAGCTTTGTCTGGCGATTTCATCAACACTAGTCTCGACTCCGTTTTCTGTTGTGAGTGGTGTTATTTACAAAAAAACTAGCCAAGGTTGTCGTTCAGAGACTTGACACCATTTCCACTGCCCTTATCGTCTCCTCCTATGTTTTCCACATCCTCCGACACTATTTCATACTTTTGAGCCTTGTACTGTGTTTCAAAATTGCCCTATTTCCTCTTGTTTCTCTACAAGTTCTTTTCGAATAAAAAACGTTGTTAGGGTATTTTTCGAATTTGGTTTTTTTTCGAATGCACAACTCACATTTTTGGCAACTAAAGAAACCTCAAAGGCTTTTTCCTCTTCTTCTAAATCGAGCTTTTGCAATTGATGTTGCTTTCTCTTAACCTTATCAACACTGAAGTCGTTGATTTAAGGGCTTCCATTGGAATTAGAATTGCTTGTACCTTGGCTACTGGACAGCTGTTTGATTCCTACCTTCTTCACTACTCTCGTCTACGGCCAACTTCTCTATCTTCTCCGACCTTCAACTATAGAGTATATTTTTTATTTCTTTTTTTATGGGTAGTGTGTTTTATTTGATAGTTATTTATTGTATATGGTTGATGTGCATTGCTTGAAAGCTTATAGTAATAATGGTTTTGTTGGAGGTATTAGCGATGGTTAGTCAGCAATAATGGTGGTGGATTTGCTCGAGGGTGGGTAGTAGCAAAAGGAACGTAAGTTAATTTTTCTAATTTCTGAATAAATAAATAATAAAAGACTTAGAATTCAATTTTCTAAAATAAAAAATTCAATTTTCTAAAATAAAAGGACCTTATCCCTCAAAAGAAAAAATAGAAGGACCTTAATACAATATTGACCAAAGTAGAAGAACCTGAAATAAATTACTCTAAAACTAAAACAGCTATTTTTGGTTTTGAACAATAGATAGAGGACAAAATTTAAATTTCGACTTCATGTATAGAGATTTTTTTTTTTTTTTTTGGCCTTTTGTCTTTCTGTTTCACGTTTTCTCTATCCCAGTCTCGTTCTTTTCGTACCGTCCGCTGTCCTGAGCTACTATTTATTACTTGTCCATCTTCATCTAGACTGCTCTAAACTGTATGCTAAAATGATCGATTGAATTGAACACGGATCTGAGCTATTCGAGGTTGATGGTGAGTTCGCAACTAAGCCCTGTTTTCGATCTTTTGGTTTCGTTGTTTTCGATTTACATGATTTCTGTTTCGATTTATTGTTTTCGATTCTGTGACAGCTCATGAGCCAAGTGAAAGAAAAGGCAAAAAGCAAATCCTTCCTCCATTTTCCTCATTTCCATATAATAGAGAGGGACTCTGTTTGTTTTTCTTCTTCTTTCTCTTTAGAGCTGGTGACAAGATGCCTAGACCAGGTCCCAGACCTTATGAATGTGTTAGAAGAGCTTGGCATAGTGATAGACACCAACCCATTAGAGGTTCTATTATTCAACAAATTTTCAGGTTTCTTCCTTCTTTCTCTCTTCTTATTATGGCATGATTCATGCATATTCTTGTGTTTACTTATGTGTTAAAATTTTTGCTTGTAATTTTTATTAGACTTGTCAAGGAAGTTCATAGCAATGCAACTAAGAAGAACAAGGAATGGCAAGTGAAGCTTCCTATTGTTGTTTTGAGAGCAGAAGAAATTATGTATTCCAAAGCCAATTCTGAGGTAAAATTTCTTCCTCTCTTTGATCATTTCAGTAATTCAGTTAATCTCAGTTGAAAATTTGTTCCCCCATTTAATTATTGTCTCTATTCTCAAAAAGTTGAAAATTTTAAGAATTAGTTTGTAATCTGTGTTTTGGGTCATTAAAATTTCCAGTTAAAAGTTCATATTATGCATTTTTGATTGCCAGTGAAGTTTACAATAACGTTTTGCTTTCTTTTTTTTCTGGATTTAGTTACTGTTGTTCTATAAAACTCTTAATCTTTGGCTTCTGGTTCTTTTATAGGCTGAATATACGGACCTTAATACCCTTTGGGATCGAGCAAATGATGCCATTGATACAATTATTCGACGCGATGAAAGTACTGAAACTGGTCAGCTTCTTCAACCTTGCATTGAAGGTATTCCCCCAATTCTGACTCTTCTCTTTGGATTGAATATTTGTGCTTATTTGAAATAAACTTGGGTTAGTTTTCATTGCTTGAGTTCAATTACAAGAAATATAGATTGTAGATTGAATATTTTGAAATGTATGAACCCATAAAGGCAGGAAGTTGATGTATTAGATTGTGTTATAGCTGTTATTATCAGACAACTTCTATAATATTAACTCATATTTCTCAAATAATTTTCTGTTTTTATTACAAAATTATGATCTTTTCTTTATATTCTACTACAAATCAGCTGCTCTTAATTTGGGATGCACTCCAAGAAGAGCCACAAGGAGCCAAAGAAATTGCAATCCAAGGTGTTACCTTACTCCTAGTACTCAACAACCTAGTACTTCCTCTCCTGGTGTATCAAATGACACTATTCCAGCGAATCGTACTACCAGTCCACAGTGCGTTCCTAGTTATTCTAATAACTTCATGAAACCCATAGTCATGAGCTCAACCCTCTTGGGTTCTGAAGTACAAAACCGTGTTTGCCCCAATGTCAATGTCAATGTCACTTCTAACAAAGTTCTTTTTGGAGCGGATAACAGTTATCTACCTAAATATAATGAAGAGTTACCCCCGGAGAATCATTCTGTGTCAAGCTTGTGCTCAGTTTACCCCTTGTACTATGGAAATTTCCTAGAGCCTCATAAAGGTCTGTAACTGTGACATCATTTTCCTTGCCTTTCTGAGTTTTATACAAAGAGAGGAGTTCTTTTCTTTGTTTCAAAGTTCTCATACAAAAGGGAATTCTCGATTATATTCCCCACCAAAGGTTTGGTCTTGGTTAGGCTGTTTCGGTTAGTAATTACATATCCGAAAAGGTCATTATAATGTATTAGAGGCATTTATTTATTTGAGAAAAACAGGTTGATGTGATAATTAACTAAATAAGTTATTTTACTTGCAACTCTTTTGCTTCTACTTGTACATTTGCCTTGTATGATTAACCATATTTGGTCATTGATTCAATGCAATTCTTTGCTGTCTTTGGTGATTTGTAGTTGTGTATATCAAAATCTTAGGAGATTTACTGTTCAATAGAACAATTAATTGACATTTCTAGCACCAAAAACACTGCGGTTTAGATTTCTTATATAATTTCTAATTCTCTTCAAGGTGGTTGGTGTTTCTATTTCTTAGGATTTATCAAAATCCTTCCCGCCCTTCTTCTATTCACCTCTTACTCTCTGCTTCTGATAACTCAGCAAAAGAGATCTTTTCAAGGCTTGTATTGTTTAAGAAATGCAGAACTTGGAACGTGTTTTTGGTTCAAAATGCTAATTGGATTCTTAATTCTTTGTTTAGATTTTCTACCTTTTATGTTTTAATCGTGTGATATATAAAATTGGTGAGGATATTGCTTGTTATGTCATTACATTGTCCCAACATGTCGTACAATGAGTTTGCCACTTTGCCAAAAAAAGAAAACTTGACTTTGCTACATTTTTTTCATGTATGTATTGATCAATAATAATACAATGTAGCAAACTCTTTAGTAGGATTCTTCAATGTATTATTATGTTTTTAATATTTTCATTTTATCTATGCACTATTAAATTACATGTTTTTTCCAATTTTGTATTATGACGTAATGAATGGTTCGAGATAATTTTTGGGTTAATAATGGTAAAAAATTGTATTTAACCTTTAATTTATTAATCCCATACCAAATATTTATTTTAGATTAAAAAAACTGGACATTTTTTTAGTAGTTAAAAAAACTAGACATTTTTATTAGGCCAAAATATTATTTATAAATTAAGTTAATTTGTTTTGTCCTCATATTTAAAAATACATATACTAAACGCCGTTGGAAATTAAGGAATGTTTTCCTAATTTTAAAATAAGTGTTTTTTTTTTTTTTTTTTAACACAGATAATTTCACTTTTATATTAAACAAAAACTAGGAATACAACAAATCCGTTTAAAATAAGTGTTTTTCTTCTTATAAGCAATCTTTTTTATTATAAATTGTTTAGTTAGGTGCTTTTCTAACTTTTTTTTTTCCCCCAAGTTTTCTTATCTTTATAAGAAATTAAAATAAACATTTATTTGTAACTAAATATTTTTAGCTTATTTTAAGTGCTTTTCTACTTATTCTTAATAGTTAAGAAACACTAGCTTAGAGAAATATCCATCTAATAAGTCATGTCTTATTTAAATCGTTTATTTGTTCTAATTATAATTATGATATTAGTTTTAATTGAAACAACATTTATTTGCCAAAAAAAGTTAAAAAATTATTTGATCAATCAATTAATCTTTTAGCTTTTCTAGCAACTGTGTATTGTTTCAATAAAAAAAAAATATCATATTTATGATCAGGGTAAAGAAATGACTCAAATAAGATATGATTTGTTAATTTTTATTACTGTTTAGTTAACAAATAATTTATTTTTTAAAACATCAATAATTATGTAAAACATATGACAAATTAGTTTAATTTTTGTAAAAATTGGAACAATAGCATTTTCCTCTAATATCATCCCATGAAGAATCCGGTCAAATGGGCTAAGAGTTTGTGGCGGGTAAAGATTTGTTTAATGAGATAAGTAAATGGCAGATTTTGAAACATAATGAATATTAAATAGCATATTGTTTCAAAAATTCACTAAACTTTTTTAATTCAAAATTACCTTTTCTATTATTAAAATAATAAAATTAATTAAATATTAAATATTAGTTTCTAAAAAAAGTTGAAAAGTGCAAAGTTGTCGGAGAAGCCACTGGAGCTAGGGCTCTGCCGCCGCCGTCTTCTCCGCCATATGCATATCATCGGCAATCTGAGGATACTGGTCGAAAGCTCTCATGCTGGTGAGTCGTCCAGTATCCTTAGAACCATCATTGGCTCCCCAGGAGCGATCCCAATACGCGAACGAAACTCAGAAACACCACTGCTGAATAAAAGCAAACCAGCCAGTAAATATTGTGCTTTGATTGTGATTTCAGATGATTTTTTGTTGGTTTCGAATGACATTCTTGCTACAAGCATGAATACAACCGATTTCCGTTGAGTTTCGGTGGGAAAATCAAATGAAATAGCGACGGCACAATATATAAATATTGTGTCTGCGGCTGTTAAACATGAATGACAAAAAAGAAGAAATGAATAAGATGAACCGTTATGCAACATTACATTATAGTACTTAAAGTTTTTTAATCTTTTTAGTTATATCCTTTAAGTTTCTTAATCTTTTAAGTTATATCATGGATTAAAAGTCAAAAACTTTATTATTTAAATGTTTAAATTTAATTGTAAATGTAGGCGTTAGTATATAAATATTGATTTTATATATTGGAGAGTATATAAATCACCATATAAATATGCATAATTAAGTATATATAATTAGTGTATAAACAAACAACCATTATATAAAAATTGATATGTATATACAAATTTTTTTTTATCAATAATTGATATTTATATACTTGTCATAATGATTTTATATACTTTTTTTTTAAACCATGGTTTTATATACTAATCACTATATAAATCAATATAAGTATATAAACATCCATTAAATTATTTATTATTTAGGTGTTTAAATTTAATTATTAATGAAAGTTATTAATGGAAGCGACAGTGTATAAATCAATAGGTAAATAAACAATAAGTATATAAATCAGTATATAATCAAATAACTAGTATGTAAAAATTGATATTTACATAATAGTCACTACATAAATATCAAATTTATATATTGACCACTATATAAATTTCAAATTTATATACTTTAGAGAATTAAACAAACTTTAAACTCAATTATTCACGAGGTCTTTCAAATTTATATATTAACCATATAAATATCAAGTTTATACATTGACTACTATATAAATATCAAAAATCAAGTTTAAATACTCAATTTATGTATTGATAGGTATATAAAAATTAAATTTATATACTAAATAATATATAAATAGCAAATTTATATATTAATTTGTATATTAATATTTATTTATATACTGATTTATATAGTGATGCCTTGTTAATAATTAAAATTAAGCATTTAAACAATAAATTTTTTTACATTTTAATCCGTAAAAGACATAATATAAAGAATAAAAAATTTTCGAGATAATAAATATCAATTTATATACTATAAACAACATAGTATATACAACCAAACTTTATATCCTGATAGGTATATAAATATCAATTTTATATTCTATTTATTTGGCAAAAACCAAGTTTACATACTTAATTTATATACTGATAAGTATATAAATGTCAAATTTATATAAATAACTGTTTTCTATACTGACCAATGTATAAATCACCATGAGAATATAAATATTTATTAAATTATTTATGTGTTTAAATTTAATTATTAATGGGAGCAACAACATATAAATTGGTATGTAAAAAAAAAAGTATATAAATCAATAGATAATCAAATAATTAATATGTAAAAATTGATCTTTATATTCTGATCACTATATAAATAATAGTTTTATATATTGACCAATGTATAAATCATCATACAAATATAAAATAATATATATTATGTTAGTTAGGTAAAAATCGAGTTTATATACTGATAGTTATATAAAAATCAATTTTATATATTATTTGTTTGGCAAAAAATAAAGTTTACATACTAATGGTTATATAAAAATCAATTTATATACTGATTCATATACTGATCACTATATAAATATTAAATTTATTTACTAATATCTTCATCTTCTTCACAAGGTTCTTCAATGGCAGAAGGGCATATTTGGTAATTTTTCACAAATTACGTTTCCGACAACCAAATCAAACAAATGAATATATTAAATTGAATGTCCTAATGAGAAAAGTCCGAATATGGCATAAAATCCGTCATCTGACTACCATAAAATGATGAAAAATTCAAACAATGACAAGTCGTCAGAAAACGATGGCCATATCCATAAAATTATATATCAAATTGAAGAGGAAGGAGAGATGAGCAGATTGGTGATGGCGGACTCACCGATCGGCTGCAAGATCAGCAGTGGCGGTGGATTAAAGTTTACGGGGAAGAAAGTTGTGTTTGTGTTTAAGTTTTCAACTTTATTTTTATTTAAAAAACATAAAAATAAATATAAAAAAAATACAAAGGCTATAATAGTAAACCCCTAAAGAATATATTATTTATTGAATTTAGTAAAATTGCCGTTGTTTATTAAAATTCAAACTTGAAAAACTGTTTATATACTAAATATTTGCATTGTTTAAGTCAAACTTGAAATTACATACAGTAACGAAGTCGAAAATACTATTTCCACAATAATAATAAAAAGAAAAAAATAAAAATAAAAATAAAAATAAAAATTACAGTAGCTTAATTTTGATCTCTCTCATTACGCTAGAAAGGATCTGTCGGTTTGAACCATTTTCTTCACAGATCGAGCTCTAACAGCGAACTCCTCGCGTTTTTTTGCCCTTTTCCCGGAGCGAACTCCTCTTTCCATTTCCAAGGTACACCACAAGCCTCTTTTAATCAATTTCAGATCTCACAACAACTTCCTCTTTTAATTTAGATTTAGGTATCTATTGAATTATTTATCAATTTCGTCTTTTACGATTTCAGTTTTTGAGATCCAGAGAGGAAAATGGCGGCAATAGATGAACCTCTATACCCTATTGCGGTTCTAATCGATGAACTAAAAAACGAGGATATTCAGCTTCGTCTCAACTCGATTCGTAGGCTTTCTACAATTGCTCGTGCTCTTGGAGAAGAGAGGACGCGAAAGGAATTGATTCCTTTCTTAAGTGAAAACAATGACGATGATGATGAAGTGCTTCTTGCAATGGCTGAAGAATTGGGTGTTTTTATTCCCTATGTTGGTGGTGTCGAGTACGCAAATGTGTTGCTTCCTCCGCTAGAGACTTTGTGTACTGTTGAAGAAACTTGTGTTAGAGATAAAGCTGTTGAATCATTATGTAGAATTGGGGCTCAGATGAGGGAGCAGGATGTGGTTGATTATTTCATTCCGCTTGTCAAGGTTTGATTCTGATTTCAAATATGCTACTTTGTTTATGTTTCAGTTATTGTTTAGGGGGTTTATTTGATTAGTTGATATTCTATTTGCAATTTAGCTTTGCTTTATCATTGGGTTTCTGTTTCTATAAGTGATATGGTTGTAACTTCATTGTCCTGAAGATTAGATATTAGTCCTGTTTTTTTTCACCCACTTTATTTATTATGATTTTCAATTTTCAGAGACTGGCTGCTGGTGAATGGTTTACCGCTCGAGTCTCTTCGTGTGGCCTCTTTCATATAGCATACCCAAGTGCTCCTGATACTTCGAAGACTGAACTACGGACAATGTACAGTCAGCTTTGTCAAGATGACATGCCCATGGTTCGGAGGTCGGCTGCTACAAACCTAGGAAAATTTGCTGCTACAGTTGAGCCTGCACATTTAAAGGCTGACATTATGACAATATTTGAGGACTTGACACAAGATGGTATAGCATTTCATGGTTGCTGTTTTTTTCCCTTGATAATTATTATATTCACCATGCACTTGTAGGAATATTTATTTTAGTGCTCTATTTTTTTATTAGATGTTTGGACACAGTTAAATTTGAATTCTGTGATGCATTTCATAGTTGGTTTTGACACATTTACAACTTTCGTAGACTTTCTGTGGCTGAATAGTACCAAGGGAGGAAGGATGTATGTAAAGAAATCTTGGCTAGGAATGGATTTTAATTGCTCTTAGTTACTTAAAAGTGAACCCAGGCCAGATGCTATGCACTTTTCAACTGCTTTAGCTCATTAAATGTGCATTCATTTTATTGTAAGAAGGCAGCTTGGTGTTAGCCTTTCGGCTATTTACTTAGGTGGAGTGGGTTGGACACCAGGAACATGCAATGTAATCAAACTAAATTTGTGATTTTCTTTCTGAAATAAAATTTTACGCAATATTTTCTGTTTACTGTTTGATAATCTTCGTCAAAGGAATTTTTATTGGGCTCACATCCAGCTGTAGGTTGTTTTCTTTTTAGGCTAATGATTGTGAGAGCTTTTGGTGATTATGCCTGAAAGTGCATTTAACATTCTGTAATGTATCTACTTCAACTTCCTGTAATTTTTCAGGAAAAGTGATGTTTTATTAATGATTGCAGTGCATAGGAGTAGCATTACCTCATCTACTTTGGTTGTGACTTGTGATAATGGATGCTGAGAAGGGGAAAAGTTCATTGACTTATCTACTTTTTTTTTTTTTTTTAAATCTTTGATTTATCTACTTCAAAAAAAATTTTCTTGATATTTCAAGAACATCCACTTGTCTTTTTATCTGGATAACTTGGCTAGTTATAATTTGAGTTTGATTCTCTAAAATCATGATTAACTTATACCATGTCATTGGTTATTTTATACTGGTGCAGTTATATGATTTTTTAGTTATTGCATATTTTGTGAGTGACTAGCTGAAAAAATGTTGATCTGTAGAGCATCAAATATGTTCTAACCTGTGGTGACACTTTGTCAGTTCATCTTGAGCATTTTGTAGATGGCAATCTTAATTCTTTTATCTTGGGGGAACTGGCAATGATTTTAAAATTATGTATCATTTCAGATCAAGATTCCGTTCGGTTATTGGCTGTTGAGGGTTGTGCAGCACTTGGAAAGTTGTTGGAACCCCAAGATTGTGTGGCACATATACTCCCCGTCATAGTTAATTTCTCACAGGTATAGCATGGCTTAAATCTATATTTGTTATGTTTTCTGTAATTCTTCATTTATTTTTTGGGGAGTTTTCATTTTCTTATTGGATTGTGAATTTGATGCAACGTATTTGGAGCACTTCTTTCTTGAAATTGGTTTTTCCGTCCCCAGATGATTAAGTAAATGAGTTATTCTCCTTTCATATTGTATCAGAAATAGCACGAGAAACTGAAAAATCATATGAAATTGGAATATAATGCATGATGGAAAATTTTGTTTGACCAGGATAAATCTTGGCGTGTACGCTACATGGTTGCGAACCAATTATATGAGCTCTGTGAAGCTGTCGGTCCTGAGCCAACGAGGTAATTTATGTGTCAGTTTAAAACCTTTTTTATATCTGTGGATGTTTGTATAATCTATAAATTAACTGGCGGTTCATTTGTGTAATGCTGTGTCACATGCTTATTTGTCTCATCAGCCAAAATTTCTTTCAGACTCGAGGCCATGGTCTTCCTTTTTTTAATGATTTTAAAAACCTCTAGTTAGATGATTCGTTTTTCTTTTTGAGTTATCCCTCCTGTGTGGTTATGTGGATCTCTATAAGCTATATAGCTTCAATTCCAATGTGCTGATTTGATGTTTATATAATTAGGTCTGATCTGGTTCCTGCTTATGTTCGGCTACTTTCTGATAATGAAGCTGAAGTTCGTATAGCTGCTGCTGGCAAAGTAACTAAATTTTGCCGGATTTTGAGTCCAGAACTTGCAATCCAGCGTATCCTTCCTTGTGTTAAGGTATACATACTGTTGAAATGGTTTATCTGCAGTCCAATATTAGTTGCTGCATCCATTCTGATGTTTGAACTTATTAAGTTTGCCTTCTGCAGGAATTGTCCACAGATTCATCGCAACACGTTCGTTCTGCTTTAGCTTCTGTTATAATGGGGATGGCACCAGTTTTGGGTAAAGTAAGCATTCCGTCTCCATTATTAAATTAATACTTCTTGTATACAATTTGAATTTATTTTTGAGGCAGCTGGAAAATTTTTTAGATGAATTTGTCCTGTGAACTTGATTATACATTGTGTAAATTTTAGCTACTGTTTTTGTTTGTTCTCCCTATAAATTGTTTCTCCTGGTTGCATGAAATTGTGCGTTTGTAAAGGGAATTTGCTACCATAGGTTCTTGCAAGTGAATGATAGGCTTGCCAATCTTTTACTGTCCATCTCTGCTAGATTTTGCCTTGGAAGTTCAATATCTTCAACCATATGTCACTGAAAATTACATACTGACGTGTCTGTTGTTGTATGACCTTAATTATCATATCTTTATCTTAGATTGTGCAAAGCATATTTTTTGTTATTTTGTGGTCAACTTAGCATTACTGCTATTATTTGCTGTTGCTTGCGATCTGGTGTTTCTTGAAGAGAATGTTACTGTATCCTGTCATATAACAACAGTTATAATTGATGGTTGTAGGATGCAACAATAGAGCAGCTACTTCCTATTTTTCTCTCTCTTTTGAAAGATGAATTCCCTGATGTTCGCCTCAATATTATTAGCAAGCTTGATCAAGTGAATCAGGTTTGTCAAACCATTCTTCTTGTTATTTTTCTCTTGATTTTGTAAGAAAGATCTTGATGAATACGATGCACTTTTGTATTTTTCTACGATACTGATTCTGAAACAAAGCACTGCACAACAAATGGCATGGACAAGCAATTATTTGAATGTGAATGTTTAGTTTGTGTTCATGACATTTAGTTCGAACAATTTTCTAGATTCAAATGGTAAGTACAAATTACAATGGTCCGAGATATTTGCAGGTTTTACTCGTATTTTTGTCTTGGTGAATTGAAAGATGTTCCATCTATCATCCCTTGTACTGAATTATAGAACCATTTGTTGGTAGAGCATTTTCTTTTTGGTGATTAAATTTCTTGATAATCATTGCGATATTGCCTTGTTTCTCTAATCAAAGTTTATTGATTGCATATTTGCATTCTAAACTGGGAGCCAGATAACTTAGTTAATAGGAATGATTTGAGATCATAAACCGATTCATGATTTTGCACAGATAAGGAACTTCCTAATAAAAATGTGGTTCTCTAGCAGATATACCAATACCTTGATGCTAATACTGTTTATGCACTTGGTTTTTCGGTGCCAAATAAATGGCTTAGGAAATTAGTTGCTTGTAAGTCACATCTTATCAGCATCTTATTTTTCACACTTCTCATTATCCATGTAAAGCATAAGTGCCTTTATTTTTATTGGAGATCTAGAGCCTTAATTTCGTAAATATATAAATTTAACTTTTAGTCTTGCAATGCATACTGGTTGTTTTTGTTTTCTCATTAGCGATACTGATTATTCTGGTTAATGTTCAATATGAATTCTGATACAGGTAATTGGAATTGATTTGCTCTCTCAGTCGCTGTTGCCAGCTATTGTTGAGCTTGCAGAGGATAGACACTGGAGAGTTCGACTTGCAATAATAGAGTACATACCTTTATTGGCTAGTCAGTTGGGTGTAGGGTTTTTTGATGACAAACTTGGTGCTCTTTGCATGCAATGGTTAAAAGATAAGGTTTGTGTATTTATGTTATTTTCCATGCTGTGATTTAGGAATCATCCTTACATTTTTTTATCATCTGCAATTTAATGCTGGAGATTTATATGCTTTACGGTTGTCAATTTTCATAAAGTAATTATTTGCTTTCATTCATCTCTTCATATCTAGTATTTGATTATTAAAGTATTGTCTTTCGCAAATTAAAGGTAGATGGGCTAGTTAAAACTCACTGAAGCATATATGCAGATCGCTATGGATTCTCTTTTTACACTATCAGTGTAGTCTTCAGCCTGTTTTTATGCTTGCAATAGAATTTATCGTTGATTGTTCAAAGTACTACACGAAGTTTTTATGTTGACATTTTGTATCTATTGTCATAGTGCCAGAGATTTAGTATTTTGTTTCTAATTGTTTGGAACTAATTGTATATTAGTGATTCTGGGCTTAAAATGTTTTAGAGGCCTGAAATTAGGAAATAAATATGTTTTATAGTTGGAAGACATTAATTTTTTTTCCATGGGCTTCATAATTGGTGCTTCTCATATTTTCTTTATTTTTTTATAATATTTTAGAATCTAAAAGATGAGAAGATTCTGTAGCTTTATATGTTTAGTATTTTTATTTAACTAGACACATACCTGCTTGTGGTTTATGTAATTTTATCAATTAGTATGTTATCTACACTTAAACTTTTGGCCCTCCTGGGAGAAATTCCTGGCAACGTCGTTGAGCATCACCTTTCAAAGTTGAGCATTATCATCTTTTTGTTTTTTGTGCTTAGCTAATTGTATTGGCTAAAAAATTCAGGTATACTCGATTCGTGATGCAGCTGCTAATAATGTGAAGCGGCTTGCAGAAGAATTTGGTCCTGATTGGGCAATGCAGCACATTGTTCCTCAGGTTGGTCCCAATAATTATCAAAATCTTGATAACAGTACGACTTTTGCAATTTAAACATTTATTCTAGGTGTTTGGCAGTTGTTACATGGCAATTTTAAATAAATGCCTTGATTAAAAATTGTTATATATCTTATTGATTCAGCAAAAACTGCAGGAATATATGAACAGCATCATTACATGAAGTACTTATATTATTTATCATAATGAACTAAATTCAAACATACTCAGTTGAGCCTGACTGGAAACAAACTGGATTATCTACTTTTGGCTTATTTTTTTCCTGGGGGCATGCTATGTATGGATAGGAAATAAGTTTTTCACAATATAGCTGGGAGCTCTTATAGTTGTTTGGCCAAATGAAAAGTTCCACAGCCTTTGGTGTAATCATGAGTTTTTCCTTTTTCCCCCTCATTTGTCTTTGGTGTATTATTCTTACTATTTAGTCGTATCTTGACAGGTTTTGGACATGATTAACAACCCACATTATTTGTACCGGATGACCATTCTTCATGCAGTTTCTCTTCTTGCTCCTGTTATGGGCTCAGAAATTACCTGTTCCACTCTTCTTCCTGTTGTTGTCAATGCATCAAAAGATAGGTAAGATTCCGAAGTTTGATTGCGAGCATTGCTATGTTTTTCTATTATAGAGCCTGGGTCCTGGAGCTGAGAGTTGCATGTTATACAGGGTACCCAACATCAAATTCAATGTGGCCAAGGTGTTGCAGTCACTTATTCCCATAGTTGATCAGTCTGTAAGTATTTCTGTTAATTTAATAGACGTCCTTGCTAGAAGCACCATGCTTTTCATTCTTAATTAATTTTGATGATGGTATGACAATATGGAACGAGTTTTTCTAGCTTCTAATCAATTTGCCAACAATGCTGTATATACGCACAGTGGGCACATAAAAATGATGAGGCTAGATAATTTAGAATGACGGATTTTTGGTTTAAGGAATCGAGATTTCCATGCATTTGGTCCAATCCTATCATTTGGTTGGTAAATAAAATAAAGAATAAATCCATTATGTTTGAAAAGCATTCTTATATGTCGGAATCTCTCTCAAATAACTCGCTTAAATCTTTGATTGGGAGGAGGATAATTGAGAATGGTTACGCTTGTTGACAGGTGGTGGAGAAGACAATTCGCCCATGTCTTGTAGAGCTGAGTGAGGACCCAGATGTTGACGTCAGATTCTTTGCAACGCAAGCACTACAGTCAAGCGATCAGGTCATGATGTCCACCTAGATTCAATTCTTGTAATTAGGAATTCTTTCCCTTTTTGTGATATTTTTCTCATTCCAATCACCTTACTGATTGATATGTGCAATGGTATGTACCCTGGCTTAGATGTTTATGAAACAATGAATGCATTTTCCTTGGGCGCTGCCTATTTTTGTAGAAAGTTTCTTCGGACATACTGTGCTTCAGCTATGGTTTTCAGCCGGTTACAATCAAAAATGAATTTGAGATAAAGTTGCAGCTCTATTTAGTGACATTCACGATGTTGATTTTCCTCTGATAAAGCCAATAATTAAATTTTTCTAAGAATTTGCATTATGTTATCAAAATAATACTTCCTAGTCAAGTGCAAATTAACCGAAACCATAGCACAAACTAGTGTTCGATCAGAATCCGTTCAAGAATGATTCGAGTAAACGGCAAAATCTTAGCTACAGGAAAACAACTTCTGAAGTGAAATTATACAGAGCCACAAGTTCCATTCCGTTTGCTTTCATCCTTGTACTATGTAAAAATGTAAGAAACCTTTGTATAAGATTTACAAAATTACCAAAAACTTGCCACTGATTCTGTACAATAAATATCTAAGTCAGCCAACTTATCCATCGAAAAATGGCAGGCTGCTGAAGCTTTTGGGGTTCCTGCAATCCGATGCTGCCCAACCTATTTTCTTGTTCACATTATCATATAACACCAATTTCCCGCGCAATGATACGTCTGCAATACCACCATGTATCACAAAAAACATGCAGGATTATAAACTAGATTTGTTCTCTACTTTTACACGAAATAAGTTTTGTAACACTACCTCCGAGTATAATGGTGGATCCATCATGCACTTCACTTCCATCGAGAATGCCCAAGCATACATTGCCTTTATTCTGCACAACAGTAGGCTCATTATACAACTCCCAGCGAACAACTTTTGCATTAGTAGACCTTTATTTCGATTTTAAAGGAATTCTTACACTGATGACCAAGTAGCCTTCTGGAGGTATCCGAAACTTAGTAGAGATAATCCACCATTTACTTCCGAATTGGAGGGTTAACGTCTTGAAGTAAGACTTAACTTCTGTAACAGATCTGTTTGCATATGCTTGTAAATTTAAAAGTTGGAATAGCAAGAATCTTTTCTGAACACACATTCACAAGTCAGTACCTGATAGGGAACTTGGCCCGCCAGCAGAACGGCAATGTTGTATCAGTTGCATCTAGGACAAGTCCCCCTCCAGAGATCTCCTTAAGCTGTAGCCATATACAAATATAATTAATAGAATCAATCATAGAAATCTGAAAAATGTTTTCACCATGTAACAGTAGATTGAAAAATACAAACACTTACAGAAGCAACCAATTCAGAGTATGCTTCTTTTGTGAAGTACGTGTAAGAACTGCCAGTATCAAACACTGCTCGCCTTATTCTTTTGTCGTGCCCACCTAAACTAAGCAGGCTGCTTCCATAGTTCAACTTCATAATCTCTGTGTGATAAGATTCTCTGACAAAGGGAAAAAAAATACAAATGAAAAGGTTGAAGCACGACAAATTTGCATAACACTGTTGCACGTGTCCTATATTGAATACACAGAGGTACTGGCCTTGTAGCAGACATGGAATTGACATATATAGCAGAACAAAAGACAATATGAAAACATGTTAATGGTGTTTCTTTTTGCCCTTGAACTTACACAGTAAAAAGCAATGAAGCTGAAAGATGAAACTATCATGAAAAACCAACTCGGTAGAGAAATTTAAAAAGTACTCTCTCCAATCCATTCAATGTGATAATTTTTGAATTTTCATGCAGACCAAGGACATGATTACCTCACAACTAAATTTGCCTCAACACCATCCTAGATATAAGGGTGAAAGAATAAGAAGATGTTACACTTAAATAAATTGAGCAAAATTAAACCTTAAATTGAGTGGGAACGTAGTGAGTATTCATAAAAAATGTTTGAGAGATTTCAACCAAACAACTTAAGATCAAGTATGTATTTTGCACCATGAAATATATTCTAAAGCAAACCAATCTTGAGTATTTACTCACATGGAAGTGCTGTAGAGCATGGGAACCCATGCCACACCCCAGCGTGGTACAAAATCATCACCTAAGAACATAAATCCACCACCACCAACATCATTAGTAAGGCAATGAGCTACCACATTGTTAATTATCCCCCGTTCAGCCAATTGAGAAGGTAAACTGATTTTAGCATTGCTTAGTCCAAGGATCCCATCAGTCTTTGCTAGTGTGTTTAAAAGTAGCCCTTGCTGGTCATAGGCACACCTTGCAAACAAATATATACGCGCAGATATCACAACAGTTTGGCAACAAGTTAATTAACATAACAACTGAAAAAATGTTATAAAGACTTACCCAAAAATAAAGTTCAACTTAGTTGAAGATCCATTCGCCATATATAGGTTAAGTTGATCTCTTGCAAGAACTCCCATGGAGGAGCTATGATCTGCATATTCAATCTCATAATCGCATTGCTGGCATGCTTCACAATAGCCTGTCTTTTGATTTCTTTGAATTTCCATGCATAATGACTCCTCGGGTGCTACAATATTCTCTCTTCTTGGCTTGTACAAAGCATTTGCTCCCTACATCAATCATATATCGGAGTTCAGTATTCTCAAAGAGAATATATCTTTGGCTTGAACAGGTACTAGTGCGTTTTACTAAACACTTGCTAGCAGAACAGTACTACTAGTGCTGCACATTAACTTCCATCCATCTATTAGAATTTAGAAGGTATATGCACAGTAACCATCAGCGTGAAGTACTGGGTTCCAAAATAGTCCATCTCTAATGAAAACAATGAAATTTTAAAAAAAAAAGGAATAAAGTACAATCCACTTTTCCCTTGATGGTTAAACATGCTACTGCTTCTTCCAAATTTCTAATATACATCATGATAAAGTTAAGAAAATGATAGTCCATAATGCCACCTTTAATTCCAACATCTTTTTATGTCTTTTCTTTTTCCTTAATAATCAAGAAGAAACAGTTTTTTAAACTCTCTGAAGGAAAGATCATATAGGCATGATAGCCAAGGAATGGATAAGATAACCCAAAGTAGAATCTATCATTTTACTAGAAAAATTGCACCGAGTGAACATAAATTCACAATCACATAATCAATACTTAATCTGTTCAATAAATGACATTTTATGTGCCTTTTAACATTGAATAAAGTTCTTCACATTTTTTTCACTAATTACATTCAAAGATGATTCTTAAGATAACGAGTTATATTCCAATATTACAAATTCAAGTGTTCGATAAGTGTAATTTTACTGTTAAAAGATGTAAAGTGTCAACTTAGAAGTTGAGAGAGCACCAATAGAATTTTCGGGTAAAGTTCAAGAGTCAGTTTCTACATTTGACCGAGTGAAGAGTATATGCAGGGAAAAGTGCAGTACTAATATAACATGTATCAAATGAAAATTGCACATAATATTAGAGGTTGCAAATGTTTCCCGTCTTAAGCTTCACTGCTAGAATCTAGAAGTAATAGAAATAACTAGTTACCTTTGCACAGCTAGCACATGGAGCATCACACTGAATCCATGTTAAATCACTAGCAGTATCAATATCCACGTAGTAAGGTTTTGGAGGACTCCCAACAAGCATGAACGTGAAATACAATCTGCATAAAAACTTTAAAAAGTTAAAAACAGAGATTTTAGATTTCATTATCATTGCCATACAAACTCTTAGGCATCCAAATGTGATAGTAGCAAATAAGCTGTTGTACTAGAAAATTTCAATAATTAGTCTGACATGAGGATAAGACATTCTTTATAGCAAACAACCCTCATAGCTTCATAAATTCAACAGAAAAATTGTAAGGACAAACCATTTTAATTGGCAATAAAAAATGGAAGTAGGGGGTTTGGAGGGTTTTTTTGCTTTATTGGTGGGCAGGGGAAGATGAAAGAATAACAGGAGTAACAATGCATCACCCAAAGCAGAGCCTCCAAAACCCATGCTAACAGATTATTCAAAAGTTCAACATAAAAACAAAACTAAATCTTCTCTTGAACATAACTTCAACCCATGAATACTAGGACTCCAGCAATCGCTTAGCTCCAAACAAAGAAAATGCAAGGGATCACCACGATGTCATGGTTGTGGCTATATAACTATAAAGCCAAGTTGGCCTGTGTACACATCCGACACCACAGATCTTAAACCAATCTCCCTCCAAGCTGATATTGAAGTTATCTCATCTCTGAAAACAAGGAAAAAACTATCCTTTTCATCAAAGCCGAAGCTTTTTGGAAAAGAAACCACCAACCCGCAGCTTCCTCTCCAACAACACCACTGTGGTTATCAAGCAACATAACATAGAGTGGTTCATGATTAATATGATATGATATATTTTAAACACTATTGCTTAACTAGCCTTCTATTATTGCAAAGATACTGGGTTTGAAGAGGCACATGTTAAACCAAGAGGGTTGGTTTGGTGGTGAGGTAATGTCACCAAAGACCAAAGGTCCCAGGTTCAAACCTCTTGGGGGTAACTAACCAAAGGTCCCAGGTTCAAACCTCTTGGGGGTAACTAAAGGCAAAAAAAGAAATATATTTAAATCCAAGGGGTTGGC
>CATIWJ010205597.1:0-22548 GCA_949640765.1 Croton laevigatus | reverse complement strand
TTGTTTGCTCTGGCATTAACAAATATTGCTCTGAAAATAACAACTCCCTAAATTAAAAGAGTTTCATCTTTTTATGTGGTGCACATATGGAAATACTGCTACAAACAAAAGCAAAAACCAAGGTGCTTGTTACTCTGCTAGAAAATCTGGAAAAACACGAACTTGTTAATGAATACCTTCAAAATCTGGAAAAGTGAAAAATGTTATTGATTTGCGATTTATGGAAACCAGATCAAGAATGGGAATTGAATCGCGATCTCTTCGCCATCAAGAATTGAAACCAACCGAATATTGATCGTAGGAAGATTAGATATTTGCTGGTTGCTTCTTTGAATCCGGCGCTGGGGTATTCAAAATTGAAGAAATGTCTTCATATGGTGGTGGATGGTCGGACAACGGTGGAAAATAACTGTCGATGGGTTGTTTTTTCTTTAAAAAAAAAAATGATCGATTTCCTTTATTTTTAAGAATTAAAATTATAAAATTCCAATTTAGCCTACAAAATTTCCACAGGTTAATATTTTCGTTTTCTTACAAACTTAACGGAATATTGGTTAAAAGTTAATAAGAGGACAAAAATTCGGAAACAAAAAGTTTATTTAAAATAATAAAAGAATAAAAATGTAGATTTAATGAAAATATAAGGATAAAATTAGAATTCTCTATTATTATTATTATTATTATTATTATTAAATTTGTAATTATATGTTATGATATTTTTTGGATGAATAAGGAAATAAACAAACAACACAAATTCAGAATATAAGATGGAATCAACCAAGACGATGGTTGTAACCAAACTCGTTCAGCTGACCCAATTTGAACACCTTGATGTGCTAGAGCATCTGCCCCAGCATTAATCTCTCTGCAAACATGACGAAATGTCACAATCCAATCCCTCTGGAGAAGACTACGGATGCCCAAGATAATAACATAAACAATTATAATCTTTTTAAGAAATAATAATTAAATCATCCACGAAACGCTCTCGTTTTGGAGTAAATCGTGTGTGTATAGTATACATTTTGAAAAGCGGGTAGCAATAGTTAAATCTGTTACGTTTTGGGCTCTGAGCACTTGCACCTAACGGTCATTTGAATTCTGGTAGTTGAAGAAGTTTCGGAAACAAAAGCGAAAATAATAGTAAAAAATTTTGAGCTTTTATTTATTTCTCTCATCCTCTTTCTCTACCTTCTGTTCAAATCCTTGAACAATGCTCCCTTTTAGCATCTTCTCACTTCATCTGTTGTTTCCAAATGTAATATTGTCTAACTTTTCTTCACCAGTAGCTCAGCTTTTCTGTTATGGGATTTCCCAAAATCTTTTCATTGTTGTCTGCACCCAATCACAACCAGACGAATAATAACATTCTTCCTTCTCACAGTCCTTTCCGCGAACAGCTGGTTAAGAATCCTGAGAATTCCATCACCAATGGGTTCCCCAAATCTGTTATTCAGTACTTGGGCCACTTTTTCTCTGCAAGTGAGCCATACTTTACTGTTATCAGTATTATGTTGAGCTTGTGCTTGTGCTTGGGCTTGTGTTTGGTTTTTCTAAATGAGTTTGCCTGTAATTTGCAGAGAAAATCGATGGAGGGTCAAGGACTAATGAAGAAGAGAGAGTTTATTCTTGGTTATACGGATTGGCGCTATCGGATAAAAATTTGGTTTATGAGTATGTTCAATCAACTGAAAGAGGTTGGTATTTATTTTTCTTTATGATTTTTCAATTTCAAAGGTAAAGTGTTTTTGGGGACTTCATTTGTTTGATGAAATGCCTGATAAAAGAATCTCTTCAGTTTGATAATCAGGCTTTCTGTATTGGGTTTAGAATGAGAAAACAGAATACTTGGTGTGACAGAGAACTTGTTAATTCTTGGGACTACATGATCTCAATCTAGCTATTGAGTCTTGCTATTTGATCGAATAGACTAACTAATTTTGTATCAGAAGTAAGTACTTGACCAAGTTCTATGTTTTCCTTCCTCCTCCTCCTCCTTCTCCCTTTCTTGGATCAGTAATTTCTTAACCAAGTGAAAGAAAGACTAACAGTTAAATATAAGAAAGTGTTAAATAAAATTGCCACCAGTGGAGTCCTCCTTAAATGTTGTTCAAGAATGATGACAAGAAATTGACAAGCTTCAACCAGCAAGTACAATTGTTTTCATAGATATTCAAGGATCGATATACCTGCAAAGGTTTTTTTTTTAATTACCAGATATATCTGCAAAGGTTAACTAGTGGTTTATTCGGTACAAAGAAAGGCATTTTACCATGCAAAGTGATGCTTAACTGAACACTAAAAATTGAATCCAAGTCCATCCCCTTGTTAGATGCTTTGATCCCTGCTTATATCTGTGCAAGTCTCTTGATTTTCTGGGGAACTCTGAGATCTTTATGTTGCATAGTAACGGTGCCTGAAACAGTAACATTTTTATGTTCCTCTAAATATCAACTTTGTCCTATGAAATGTTTGTACATAAATACTCATTTCTATTCTGTATGCTGCAGTAAATAATTTGTTTCTGGTACTGTTCTACTTTTTGCATAATTACAAAACCAAAATACCTCAATATACCTTCTTGTTTGCTTCATATATTTCCTTCCTAGATTTTGAGTTTCTACAAAGCATTGCTTTCTCTTTTTAATGTTGAATAGCCATATATATTACACAGGAGAATAGGTTAATTCTGGTTTCTAAAAATGTTGCCCTCTCTCTTGATGTGTATATGACATTCCATTGATTGAACAATCAAATGACTGCACCAGCTGAAGTACTTGACACTTTACCACAGGAATATCTCTCCCAAATCATAAGTAGCCCATGTAGGATGTACCCCCTCTCGTCTTCATCCTATACAAATAGATGAATACTAATTTATCTTTCTTAACTAGTTTGTCAACTTAGTTTGAATCCTATATCTTCATAACATTTATCAATAAACTGATTTCACCTACATACCCTTTCTCTATTATGAGACTAGTACTCTTTTCCTTTTTTCAGGTTTGAGCTTTTCAGAAGCCGAAAGAAGACTAAAAGAGAATGGGCCAAATGTTCCTCTTGAATATACTTTTCCAATTTGGGGGCATATTCTTTGGGTGGCATTTTTCCATCCTTTTAATATCATTTTGATTGTGCTGTCAGTACTCTCATACATAACTAGTGACAGTTCAAATGGATGTATCATGCTTGTATTGGTTTTTATTAGTGTCTCTCTTAGATTCTACCAGGTGGGTTTGATTAATTTGTTCAAACAAATAATTTCCTTCTCTTAAAGTATAGCACTTGCTAATATTTCACGAGCATTTCAGGAATACAGTAGTTCAAAAGCTGCCATGAAACTTTATGAGTTTGTTAAGTGTCCGGTAAAAGTTCAAAGATGTGCAGGTAGAGTTGTTCAAACAGAGTTAATAGTTCAAGTTGATCAACGAGATGTTGTTCCAGGGGATATTGTCTTATTTGAACCAGGGGACCTTTTTCCAGGAGATGTGAGATTATTATCATCAAAGAACCTGGTTGTAAGGTGTGGAATCTCTAGAGCTAGCATCTCCTTTTAAGATTAGGAAAATTTAATCTCTTCCGTGTATTGCAAATATTTTTTTTTTCTACAACTGACTATAGAGCATATTTTTTGTACTATGCTTTTGGAACAGTCAGTCATCATTAACAGGCGAGCCCTGGACAACTGAAAAATCAGCTAATGCTAAAGAGAATCAGAGCAATCCCCTGCTAGAGCTGAAAAATATTTGCTTCATGGTACGTACAACTTATTGCACAGCTGATTTTTGATAGTGTCTTCGCATACAATGACATGGAAAGTTATGAATAGTGTCTTCACATACATTGATAAGGAAAGATATGAATATTCACCTTGGGTTTGGAAGACATGGGGATTGAACTGTATGCAACTTCTGTTCAGAAAATTCTGGGAAAAATATAACTCAAAAATTAAAAATTTAATATTCACACGGGCAAGAAATGTGGCAAGGCAAACTACCTATTTGTTGTAATATATGACTAGGAAGTTGAAATTAAGAAGTGAGAAAAGGAAAAATCTTTAAATTTTAGATTAACATATTTGTCTAGTCTTAGAAGTTGCAAGTTGGCATGAAATTTCTGGGAGGAAAAGCTGAACATTATCTAGACCAGTATCATGTATATCAATTGAAAACAATAGCTTTAACGTCAATATATAAACAAGTAAGTTGCACCTTGTTTTATTTAATTAGGCAGTGATACTTTACCGTGTGTCAATATGTATGAACAGAAACATAGATGCTTGCAATTTTTATTGTTCAACACTACAGAATTCACCACCAGATGATAACAAGGAATGAAATTAAGTAGGTGACACTGTTTGGAGCAGCACAAATAACACATTCTGTCAAAATTATGAAATAAAAAAATATGCAATAGTATAGATACTTGTTAAGTATCTTTCACAGACTTACATTGTGTCTATTTGCAAAATAGCAAATGAAATGGCACTGTGGATATACGTATTTCAATGCTCTAAAGAAAAGTACAACAAGTTCTGTGGAGTTTTCTTGGTCGTTTAACTTTTTGTGGCCATGATTTCCTAAATGTGTTTCAGATCTTCATGTGTTCTCTCAGTGCTAACTGTAATTCTTTTATCTCTATGTGATCCTTGAATTTATTTCAGGGCACAAACGTGGTATCAGGAAGTGGGACTGGTTTGGTTGTGTCTACAGGATCCAAGACTTACATGAGCACCATGTTTTCAAATGTTGGGAAGCAAAAACCACCAGATGGCTTTGAGAATGGGATCCGGCGGATATCATATGTGCTTATCGTTTGTATGCTAATAGTAATGACGATAATAATTTTGACATATTACCTGAAAGGACATGATCTGAGTGGAAGTATTCTTTTTGGACTATCAGTGGCATGTGCCCTAACGCCTAATATGCTTCCACTTATTGTTAACACAAGTCTTGCAAAAGGAGCAGTTGCCATGGCCAGAGACAGATGCATTGTCAAAAGCTTAACTGCTATACGTGATATGGGATCCATGTAAGCTATTTTTTCGGATTCAAATTCTATTTGGGGTGACTTGCATATAATTATTTTCCTCTTTTTGGCCTTTGAAGCCAATTTTTTCTGCATAGTAAATTTAGTGTGGAAGAACATCTAACATAGATAGGGTAAGTGTCAGCAATCTCATCTGACAATTTTCCACTATCATATGTTTTTAAGTTCTGGGACAGCACAAGGATGAAGATATAAAAATCAGATTGTTGACTTACCTATAAGCGAGCTTGATTCTTTGTGAAGGTGATTTATTTAGTAGGATATGATAGCAATCTCTTAATCTTCCATTTTCTAACACTTTTATGTGATATAATCTCTTATTCTTCCAATTTCTGACACTTTTGTGTGAAATAATCTCTTAATCTTCCATTTCCTGACGCTTCTTATGTGAAATATGTTGCTGAAAAGTTATAGGTGCTCTACCTAAGTTCTCCAATGGAAATGAATATCAAAAGGAATAATGCAACATGGTTTATTTCACAAAATGATGTCAAAGTTAAAGAAGATTTAATTAAGTACAGAAAAATAGATGAAATATCTTTTGGTTTATTTCATATTTAACAGAAGTCCTGACCACATTTGCTTCATCATCTCTTTTGGCCTTTGTACAGGGATATTTTATGTATGGATAAGACAGGAACACTGACCATGAACCGTGCAATTGTTGTTAATCATCTTGACTGCTGGGGTGCATCAAAAGAAAAGGTTCTACACTTTGCTTTCCTGAACTCTTATTTCAAGACAGATCAGAAGTATCCTCTGGATGATGCAATTTTAGCATTTGTATATACAAATTCATACAGATTCCGGCCGTCTAAGTATACAAAAATAGATGAAATACCTTTTGATTTCATACGAAGACGAGTATCTGTCATATTGGAAACTGAATCAGATGCTGAAGGCAGAAGAAATGGGAAACTCCTGCATAGGTTCATGGTAACCAAGGGAGCATTGGAAGAGATCATGAAAGTTTGCTCTTTTGTTGAACATATTGACAAGGTTGCCACAATCCCTTTCTCTTCGGAAGACTATCGCAGGATTTTGAATATGGCAGAAGATTTAAGCAACCAAGGGTTGAGGATTATAGGAGTTGCATTGAAAAAGTTAGAAATGGTATGTAATGCTCACTTTTCTCTCCTATACTTTCTCGAGAAGATAATTTTAGAACCTTCCATGCTTTAATTTAAGTAGTGATCCAACAGAATTGTGGTTGAGTTCGATCAAATTGATTTGTCCAATTGCATTAGTGTTTCACTTTCAATCTTGTAGGAAAGAAGTGATCCAAGCATGGTGAAAGATGAATCAGACATGGTATTTCTTGGCATAATTACATTCTTTGACCCACCAAAGGACTCAGCAAAGCAAGCTCTGTGGAGGCTAGCTGAGAAAGGAGTGAAAGCAAAAGTACTAACAGGAGATTCACTATCCTTGGCTGTTAGGATTTGTGAAGAACTTGGCATTAGAACCACTTATGTAACGACAGGACCAGAGCTTGAGGAGCTAAATCAAGATGATTTTCACGAAACAGTTAAAAGAGCAACAGTACTTGCTCGGCTTACTCCAACCCAGAAACTGCGAGTAGTACAATCCTTGCAAACAGTTGGAGATCATGTTGTTGGATTCCTGGGAGACGGGATTAATGACTCGCTTGCAATAGAAGCTGCAAATGTAGGTATCTCAGTTGACTCTGGATCATCTGTTGCGAAAGACTTTTCTGATATAATCTTGTTAGAGAAAGATCTCAATGTTCTTGTTGATGGGGTTGAGCATGGACGCCTCACATTTGGAAATACTATGAAATATATTAAAATGTCAGTTGTTGCCAATGTAGGAGGTATTCTCTCTCTCCTTATAGCAACACTGCTGCTAGATTTTGAGCCATTGACGCCTAGACAACTCCTTACTCAAACCTTCATTTACAGCATCGGTCAGATTGCTATCCCATGGGATAAGTTGGAGGAAGATTATGTAAAAACTCCACAGAAATGGTCAGAAAAAGGCTTCCCTATATTCATATTATGGAACGGTCCTCTCTGTACACTATGCGACATAACAAACTTACTTTTCCTCTGTTATTATTATGATGCTGATGATGCAGTTTACAACAAATTCTTCCACTCAGCTTGGTTTGTTGAAGGGCTACTGATGCAGACACTAATTTTCCACTTGATCCGGACAGAGAAAATCCCCTTCATTCAAGAGATCGCCTCATGGCCTGTGCTCTGTTCAACAGCAGTGATTTCTGCAATAGGAATTGCGATTCCTTTCACAATAATTGGAAAGTTCATGGGATTCATTAGTCTGCCATTATCATATTTTGGGTTTCTGGTTTTGCTTTTTCTAGGATACTTTACACTTGGCCAAGTGGTCAAGAGAGTTTACATTTTCATTTACAAAAAATGGCTTTAGAGAAGAACAATAAAAGATCTCATAACAGAAGATTTTGCAGAGATCATTATTGCAAGCGAGCGTAGGAGAAAGAGAGAGAGAGAATGCATGGAAAAAAAATCTTTTCCTTTGTATATTATTGAGGATAAGCATAATAAATGTAGCTTCCATGTTTACAAGACCAATGATGTTTCCTATGGCAACACTGTTCTAACAAATATTATTGAGTCTGCAATTCTGCAATATGAATGAATATGGGAAACTTGGAAGGGAATGAGAAAATGTTAAAAAAAGAGAAAAAGAAAAAGGTTGCCGGTTGATTTTCCTCTTCATCTCAGCTATTGTGAAAGCCACTATAATATAGGATGCAGAAATAAGCATGTACAGAGTGATCCAAGCAATACTACACTTTTGAAAATTTGCTTGGCTGGTGAATTACCTGCATAAACATTTTTCATAAACGTTTATGACTCTTGAACTAGATTACTGGCTCAGCAAACCCTTTTTTTTTTAAATATGAAGAAATAGAAAAATAAGATGAGGTTGAACTATTACCAAATTGGAGATAAAGATTTCTAATGTTCCATTCAAAATCCCAGTGCTTTCTGTCATTTTTTATAGTCCAATATGCCCATCCAAAGGAAGCAGCATCATAAACCTCAAGTTGAGCCCTTCCGAAGTTTTGATAATCTGTCTGAGACCCATTTGTCACATTCCATTCGTTTACCCATTCCCCTGACACCAACGTAATCCAGATTTCAATTATAAATTCTATAAGACGTATTAAAACAGAATTAAGTGCCTTACCGATGAAAACCAGTGGACCATCATCAGGGCTGCTCAGAGCCCGGAGTTGAGCTTCCCTGCTATTGTATATAAACTGGATATTATCCGCAGAGCTCATATTAACAAAAAAAGTGTCAAAAAGGTTGTAATAATGCAAATCAACTACTACATTATGAGAGCCTATATTAGCCTGAAAAAGTTCGAGAGGATCAGCATTGCCAATTCTTTGACAGATGATCACATAAGCTGCTGACGAGTATTTTCGAATGATTTGATACCCCTGTTTGTAATATGGAATTAAAACTTCCAAAGGAACTGAGGCGGCAGAGGGTTCGTTTAAAAGCTCAAATCCCAGCAAGGCAGGATGTCTTGCATACCTACAGATGAAGTCATTTATGTTCATGGTTAATTTTCCACAGCATGCAACTCAAATATACGCCCTTAAAATAAATTATAAAACTGAACTGGTCCATGATAAAAATAACACATTTTCATGGCAGAATTATACTGAGGAAAGCATAGAATGCAATATGAGTAGATAGTTTTGGAAGTGCAAAGCGTCTTCTAGACCACACAATACTAGCAATTAAAGATACTTCAAATAGTCATTGCAATCAGATGAGATCTTTAGATTGTTTTCACAAAAGTTTTGTTAGAAACACTTTGTCAGTCTTGGTTTAGTCTTTCTAATAAAACCTTGGTTCCTGCTACTGACTGGGGTACTACTAGGATTTTGAACCCTAGAAATTTAGCTGCTCCATTTTCAGATTTTAGTGTTTCTCACATAAGAAGAAATGCCAATAGGTCTGTGCATTATCTTGCTCAATTTGCTCTCTCTTCAGATGTGTTTTTTTTTTAGTAATGGCAGTTTGCATGAAAAATAAAAAATAAAAACATTCTGATATTACAGGCCCTCAGGATTATCTTAGTAACTAGTAGGTTGCCGGCAATATAATATGTCTAAATGTACCTCGAAGCTAGAAAGTCTATAACATCTAGTGTTTGTGAGATATTATCTGGAGTAGGCCAGTCTGTTGTGCCATCTCTACTGGCACTATGTTCCATTCCATTTTGAGAGCCAGGCGCAGCATGTAGGTCAATTATGCATTTTATGTCGTAGGCTCTGCATCAGGGTCAATACATACAAATTGAATGAAAAAATATAGTTTAAGTAGAACAAACAGAAACAAGGAAGAACAGGACCTACTGCGCCCATGACAATGCAATATCTAGAACTTCCAAAGATCCTCCTATAAATGGAGCTGGAGGATCAGGATCCAAAGCAATCCACCAACCAACAGGGATCCTCACAGTATTTATCCCATGCCTATACAAAAACTGAAAATCTTCCATTGTGATGAAACTGTTTCTATGTTTCTGCAGTCCCAAAAGGCAGAAAAATAAAATAAGCAAAAGGCCAAGTCTGATTATTACATCATTGGTTAGTGTCATTGGGTCAAACAGTATCAATCTTAATACAGATTCAGTCATTTTTCGTAAATTTAGTTAGCTAACAAGTATCATATTTTCGGTTGTATACATAGTTGCTTACAATCAACCAAACAAATGAATGTATTAGAACATAGTGAAACACAAAACAATTATTTACCTTAAGGACATGTTTTGCTTTGCTACGTCCATAGCCATTTGCTAGCTGGTAATCTCCATGCAAGTTATTTGCTACAATAGCCATTTCAAATGCGGCAGCATTATCATCCCATCCCGGTTTCCCTGGATAATCTGCTGAGAGCTGGTTTCCTGATGTAGCCTAAAAAAATAGATTATATGCTATCATGCGATATTACTTATTTAAGACAACTTTAAGGGTAAATTAAAAATCCCAAATCTTCTAAAATGCGGATGCATGGCGGTTTGGTTTCTGACTACCTTGAGTTTTCACCATAAGCAAAGTGGAGATAATTTAACTGATTTTACGAGTATTTTATATAGCATCATTATGGGAATGCCTCATAGCAATTACAAGCAATTGCATATTTTAACTGAAATAAAAGAAAACTCTTACCTGTATGTAGGCTCCATCAGAAAGTTTTATGTGAACTCTATTGTTGCCATTTCTCTCAAAGTAAAACCTTTTTGCTGCTGAAGATGAGTTTGCAGTGGCAGAGATAGAGCACCCCTCTCCATCACATGTTAGAAACTGGCCTTGAAAGGTGCGGAGCTGGAATTCGGATTCAGAGATTCTCCACAGCTGCAGGAAAAGGAATCAATAGGATAAGTTTTGTCTGAATAATCTTTATTTAAATGGAATATGATGGAGTAGAAGTACACAAAGGGGCAGACATCCCTACTAGGCAGGCACCCCTGCGTTTACCCCTCATCCTTCTACTACTCCAAGAAATATTAATTAAAAATAAATAAGTCCATACAATGAGGTTCCAAAAAAGATGCGATTAAAAAAAAAAAAAGAGAAAAGACTATCTCCTGCGCATAACAAGAAGACTAATAGCATCATAACAAAGTATGTCAATCGCCCCTTGCGGGAGGGAAGTCCACCAACAAGTCTCCTGCCAAGTAAACTCGAGAGAAGTGAAGAAATCTGCGGCTCTATTTCCCTCACGGAAAATATGGGAAAACCGAACCTGTACATGATCCAAAGAATCCAGCATCGACTCCCAAGAAGGACGTACGGACCATGGCACAGTGGCCAAGCGATTTTGAAGCAAACGAATCACCAATAAAGATTGTCTGAATAATCAGATCCAATCAATACTTCAATAGTCTCTATGCTTGGATCTCAAAAAATAACACCATATATGAAGTTAAATTACTTAAACAAGAGTGACAACTGACAAGAAATACAGAACTTCAAATGCCTAAGACCCCAATTGACAAAAGGGTTTGTTTTATGGTGCAGCAAAATAACTTTTTATTTAATTGGTTCCGTTTACTATGTCAACTAAGCCTCTGAATCAAATATCACCAAAATGCCTCATGCTTATGAATTTTTTCTTTTTTTTGGAAATTCTGCTCTAATCATAACCAAGTCTATACTGAATCGTGAGAAAATAAGAAAAAAAATTTCTTACCCTAAAGGTTTCCCATGAAGAAGCAGCATCTCTATCCACTGTAACACCCATTCCACCCCCATTCTCTGCAGACACATACTTCTGCAATGTCACTGATTTGAATTGAACCTCTGTACCATCCTAAATTTTGAAATTTGGAGAAGGATCATTCACAAAAGAAATAAAAGAGGGAAAAAAAATCAAAAAGAAGAAACCTACAAGCATATCTCCGTTGGGAATGTCATCAAACAGTGACGGTTTAATCCAACCTTCGACAACTAACCAACCACCCAAATTTACACCTCTAACTTTAGAACCTCCTCTTACTCCCTCCACTTGAATCAACCAATGCAAATCATTTAAGAGGAAAAAAACAAAACTTAGAAGAATAAATTAAGGAAATGTTAAGAAAGAATCCAAGGTAACGGCAAAACAATCTCACCGGAATATGCTCCAGAGGAAATAGCCCAACAGGTGAGTGAAAATGCCAGTACCCATTTGCTAAAAACAAATTCCATGAAGAATGCAGGCATCAATTAACCCAAAATACAGAATCCATATGGATAGCAAAGTAGAATAACCCAAATAAGGAAATGGAACCTCATTCAAAACCCAGTTGAGAGAATCTTAAGAATTCCTTCCTTATCACCCAGTTATTCCAAATTCATCATTGTAAACAAGCATAATACATTTACCTGGGTTGTTCTTTTATCGTTGTAAGTTATTACATCAATTAATTTAAACGTTAATATACCCGACTTTTAAAGAATTCCATTTTAAGGAAAGAAGACAAAGCAAAACCCCATAAAATAAGAGAAAGATAGAAGAAAGGAACAATGTGTTTAGATTGCAAAGGAATTAAAAATGGAGTTCTCAAGGTAGTGTGTGTGTAAAATAGAAAATTAAAAAGAGCCTACTTTGCAAGAAAGAAAATAAAAGAGCCTACTTTGCTTGCAGATTTGGAGGAGTCTCTCTCTCTCTCTCTTTCTCTCTCTATATATATATATAGCATGTGGATTGGTAAATAAAAGATAATATACCTTATTGGTTGATTTTGACGAAGGTTCTTAAGGTTAAAAAGAAAGAAAGCCTTTCTGCTTTAATCGAGGAAAAGAAAGTGAAACGAAAGTAGGTGGTGGTGGAATCACCTTATCTTTGCCACATTGGGGAGCTGTGTTTTACGCTTCTGTGTTCATTTTTAAGGTGCCTCCTCCATTTTCAAACTTTATTTAGAATGCAGAAGTTACTTCTCATCTCAACTGCCTGGTAATAATGAGTAGGTTCTCGAAGGAAGGAGAAAGTCTATCTTAAGATAGAATAACAAATTGAGAAAGTAACATTTTGACAAGGAAGATTAACTTTTCTCATATCCTTCAAAACACATCATCATATTCATATCTATAAAAATTTCAATACATATCATAGATTTGTAATTTTTAATAATCATATAAGGCATTTTGATTATTTGATTAAGGGAAAATCTAGATGAAAATGAAGAATCTAGATGAAGAAGGGAAGGAAAATTTTTCATCTCACACAATAATTACATTGTAGAATATGTTAGTATTTAGGGAAAAATTTTGTTGACTACTTTTTACTCGTATTTTTTTCAAATTAACTGTTTTATTTCTTATTTAAGAAAAATTTCACTGATTTCTTATTTGCTATGATTATAAATGTAATATTAGTTTTAATTGAAGTTTTTTTTGTTATATTTATTTAAAAAAGAGCTATTGTGTTGACTTAAACTTAAAAATGGTTGTATGTAGCAACTAAAGTAAAAAATATATATATAATTTAGTCACAACACATAACACCTAACACCAACTAGTAGGCTATATTTTGGATGCAAAATAAATGTTGATTTTAAAGTTTAGTTTTCGAATATTTTAAATAAAAATAACTAAGGAAAATACTCTCTTCCTCAATTTCAAACATATGAATTTTTTTTTTTTTATATTGCACTCGGTGTTCTAAGCAAACCATATCTTTCAAGCATATTACGGCACAGACTAATTTGGAGACAGCTGGTTAAGGGATTTAACACTTTTTCACAACTAAAGAGATCGAATTCCAAACCTTAGTTAAGGAAGGAAGAGCCCTTACTGCTTTATCATATGCTCCCATTTCAATGAATTTTTTTTTTTAAATAAATGACACTCACCCGTTTTCTAAAAAAGAAAATATATATCATTCTTAAATTTGATTTTAAATTCAAATGAATGTCACTTTATACGAATGCTGACATTATATTATTACTTAATTTTGAAATACTTCTAAATTTTTATTTAATTATATTTATTAATATATTAAAATTAATCATTGAGAGTCGAAACATGGTATAACTCTAAAAATTAGTAGTAATTTTAATTTTTATAAATTTATTTAGATATATTTAAAAATTATTAATTTATAATTTTTATATATTTAATGTGAATTAAAATTTTTTTTTGGTTACAATGTGAATTAAATTAGAATTATATAATATAACACAATTTGAATTTTAAATGTGGATTTAAATAGAAAATTGCGAGCATGGATATTTTATATTAGATTTTTTTTGGTAGATTATATTTTATACTTAAAATAAAATTAGTACTTTTAAATAAATATTTTTTTAATATTTTTACTCTTAAGCATTAGTAAGTATTGTTACGTTTAGTTATATAATTTATCAATAAATTATTTTATCATATTGAAATTTAGATGATATTAAAATAAAATAACAATAAATAAATTTAAATCATATTCTATTTTTTTCAAAAAAAAAAATCATTTTCTATTAAGGTTTATTATTTACTACCTCCAATTTTTTGAATTCTTTACATTTCAAAACCTTAGCTTAGGTTCAAGTTTGGTATTGATAGTTTGATGGGTTGGGTTAGTTAGATTAAAGTAGATTTATGTTAGTTATAAAATATGATTACTGTAGTTTAATAGTATATAAATAATATTTTAATTTACCTAACTCAACCCATCAAACTATCAACACCAAACTTGAATATACTCAACCCTAAAAAAGTGTAAAGAATTTAAAAAACTGGAGGTAGTATATTCTTAATTTTTTATTAAATTCATGAGGGGGCATTTTAGGAATAAATGTTTCCTCTCTCCATTCATTATTTTTTTTTTTAACATAGTTATAAACTCACACACCCGAATATCGATAAGAAGGTTCGAACTCAATTCGTTAGGACTCGAAAGCAAATGTCATTCATGATTTTATATGTACTATAGATAGATAGATAAATAGATATATAAATTACGAATATGAATTAAAATAGTCTTTTACTTGTAGAATATGATTATGAATATTAACGAATATGATTATTGATAGAATATGATTTTAGGAATGCATTTTTATATTTCTTAAATCATTCTTAAATAATAAATTAGTTTAAAATGAAATCATGCGTACATATAAAAAGAATTTTTGCATTGAAATATGTAATTGTTTTGTAGTACTTTTTTAGGCATATATATATATATATATATATAATTGTAAGATTGCTTAGCTTAGCTATGTACAAATCTGATACCTAATATTGACAATTTTTTGTTTCATATTTTCTAGCTTTCACACATATTAATGCAAACTGCAATGTGGAAGAGTTATTAAAAGGAGTTTTTGGCTGCCGGATGACACTTTTTTCTAAAATATTTATAAAAAAACTTGTTATAATTGATGACTAAATTTTTGAAAATATAATATTTTTCACCTTTGCTAAATGGTTTTAGAAGATTTTTTCTTAAAATTACTTTCTTCACCTTGTAATTGTAATATCATTTTGGTGTTGTACTATTGCAGATTATTATGCCAAAATTGGGTTGGAGAAGGTTACTTGCCAATGCCATGTCTGCTTTGCTTCGTTGCTTCTCATATTTTCATTATGACACATGAATCGCCAAGGTATAGAAAAACTGAGCCTCTAAATGTTCTTTTTCCTCCTGTAGAAGCAGTTGAATAAAAATCTAAACTTTAATTTGCAGCACTTTGCAACCGTTGCTGCAGCAGTCTCTGGCCACCACTACCAACACGCGTCATACCGGTTGGTAGCTGACCTTCTGCTAAGTCCATCGCTATAAAAAACTCCATCGCTGGATGTCGGATGAGACTGCACGCGTTGGTCTATCATGGTTGACGGAAAAATTCCTTTTTTTGTAGATTTTTTCGTTGCCATTTTTTTTGGCCTTTGGCAACCCTAGTCAAACAACTCGCCTTCTCGAGTTCTTTCATATTTGGTATGGTTCGGCCGGTGATGTGACCGGTTTTAGGTGGCCATTTGCGAAAAAACCAGCTGTTTTTTGCCTTTTTTGGTTGCATACAATAGAGTCACAAGAAAATAAATCTACGTGTTGAGAGCTTTTCAATGATATATCATTTGTTAAGTCTCATCATTGTTGCAATTTTTTAGCGACTGGTAGCGGCTAGGGTTTATAAGATATCATTGTTGTAACTTTTGGTTTATTTTTTACAATTTTTTTTTAATTTCAAAATAAATTATAGATTGCTATTATATGGTTTCGAGATTAATTTTAAGGGCTCACAGTATTCAAATTTGACTCTGTATTATAAATATCACATGTGAGGGAAGGCGGGGGCGGTGCTCTTTGTTTATTTTTCATTTTTTATTTTTTATTTCAAAATAAAATATAGATTGCTACAATATAATTTCGAAGTTAATTTTAAGGGCTGGGCTCATAGTATTCAAATTTAGCTCTGTATTATAAATATTACATAAAATAATTAGTACCATTGAAACTGTTAAACCTACGATTCTAATTATTTTACGTGATATTTATAATATAGAATCAAATATGTAAATTATGAATCTCTAAAATAGATCTCGAAGCTAAATACTGATATTCAATGATTTGATTTAAAAAAAAATTATAAAACAAAAGTCCGCATATGCTGATATTCGCATAATAGGCGTCTCTTAAAAATAAAATAAAATAAAAATAAATTATAATGAAAGGCATAAAAGAAAAAATAAACTTTATTATCTTAGGACAGGAGGGAGTATATGTTTGTAAGGAGAAGTACAAAATGTTTATTTTCAAAATGTCAAACTCATTAAACAGAAATAAGCAGAAGAAATAGAAACAAGAGCGCATGATTTGATTGTCATTTGGCTGGCAAATAGAATCCTTATCTAGCCGACCTTGAATTTGATGGCCTAATAATTATTGGACAGGGGCGGTGCTTATTGCACTCCATCATCGCATAGATTATAATTAGATAATCGAGGACATGCAAATGAGGAGAATAAAAAAAAAAATCCAATTTTTAAAATTAGGACAACAATTTCCAAAAAGTGACAAATTTAGGACAACAAATTCAGCAGCACACGGTATATGAAAAATGTAACTTATATTGATAGTGTTGAATGAAAATCAAATCAAAGCATCGAAACACTAAATTTTTTAATTGAGAATTGGAAATCTTAAGATTCGTAATAAATTTAAAATTTATTTTAACTACAATTAATTCTTGAAATAAGCTAAATAGTATTAGTGTATTGTATTTTAAAATTTTCTACTAAAAAAGTTACTAAAAATATTTTTAAATAGTTTGATACCAGACACTTCAAAACAATTTTTAAAAAAAATCATACTGAGATTTTGAATAAATTCTTAGATTTTTTTAATTTTTTTAAAAAAACTTTGAGTACAAATGTTTAAAGTGTTATTATTGTGTTTCAAACTTTTTCATTTTTTTATATTTCCTTCTATGAATTCTTAAATTCATTGATGAATCAAACCAAATTTTTTATATTCGGTGTAAAACTATTCACCATATATATTTATATCGGTAGAGGTGAAATTTAGATTAAATCATATGATGAATCATATGTAAATAGTAAGTATTTATATTTGCATATGTTGTATTTATTATTTTTTGAAAAATAATTCTTGAAAAGTTGATTAAAATTTTTATTGGTCAATTTTAAAAACATAATTATGAAGTAGTATTTTTTGTTACCGTAAGTTGGAAGTGTGGATAAAAACTCTTGACCATAAGAGTTTCAAGTTAAGTAGGAGCAAAATAGGATATATGCACTATGAGTTCAGTTTTAAGAAAGAAGTAAGAACAAGAAGTTAAATTGGATGGAGTTTTGGTCTTCAGATCCAAATAATTTAAATATCTGAGTTCTGTATTTCAGAATAATAGATGTTTGGATGAAGACGTGGCACACGGAATATAAGTTGGGTTAATAAAGTGAAAGGGTGCATTAGGTGTTCTATGTGCCAAGAAAATACCCCTTGAGGTGAAAGGTAAATTTTATAGAATAGTTGTATGGCTAGCAATGCTCTATGGGAGTGAATGTTAGGCACCAACATGGCAATATCTCCATAAAATGAATGTGAAGGAGATGAGAATATTAAGATGGATGTGTGGCCATATAAAGTTTGACAAAATTAAGAATGATCATATTTAAGAAAAAGTACACGTAGCGAAAGTTAGTGATGAAGTGAGAGAAGGTAGACTTCGATGGTATGTGCATGTTTTACAGAGACCTCCTGATGCAGTGATTCATAAGTGTGAGAACTTGATGGTTGAGGGGGGCCGAGGAAGATCTAAGACTGTTTGGAAAGGGGTAATAGCTAGAGATTTACGAGTCTTAGTGTAAGATCCTATATCAGATATTGATTAAGATCACCAACTAACTACTTAGTCAACTTCGATTAACCATTTTAGGCCAGTAGATTTGGGTCTAAGTAATTGACGAAGGTAGTTAGATGGATCATTTTGCAGGCTTGTGCGGTCAGACTTCGATCTAGCAGCACGCTGATCGTGGCCCCCAGATTGGGTCATGACACTTAGATATCGATGAAGATTTAGCTCATAATAGACTTGAATGGAAACATAAAATCCGTCTTATGGAAAGTACCAAAGGCTTGTGATGAATACTATTGTTATATTTGGTGGTGTTAACAATTGGAGGATCTATATAGCCGACCTCAACTTATTTGAAACTAAGGCTTATTGTTGTTTACTTTTATTTGCATGTGTTTAATATTGTTTTATCATTATTTTTTAATTTATATGTTTATTTATGTGTAATATTGGTTATCTTTGTTTTTTATATGTTTATTTTTCATTTTGATTGTTATTTTCTATTGTATGGTTACTAAAAAGAAAATTTCGATTGCTGGAAAATAAAAAATTAATAAAAAGAGGGATACACCAAATAGTATACTTTTCATTTAAAAAAATTAGTACACAAGTTTAATAATCAGTAAAATATCATTTTTTTATTCTTTTACCATTTTGTTCTTTTTATTTAATTAAAATTATTATTTAAATTTCAAAAAAATATCATAAAAATTAAAAAAAAAAGATTATACAAAATAATCATATTAACATATATTGATAGATATTGACAAAATGGTCATATTATTGATATATATCGATCGCTATTGATAAGACTAATTATAGCAAAATGATCAATATAAAATTTTTTTTTTTAATAAACTTTAATAACAATCTATAACTATCAGTAACAATCAATAAGAGTCAATATATGTAAATATCATTATTGTCAATTTTATGTAATCAGTATTGTTAATATATGTCAATATGATCATTTTATGTAATTTTTTTTAAAGGAGATATTTTTTGATTTTTTAAAAATTTGTAGGCCTTATTAAAACTAAAATGCTATTTTTTTCCAATTTTTAAAGTTAAAGTGCTATTTTTAAAAGAAAATTGGTGTTTTGTACCATTTTGTTAATTGCCCCTAAAAAAAAAGGCATTAGTGTATATTTCCTTTCCCTTTTGCAACAACAAGAAAGCTAGCTTGAAGTTGTCTAAGCCGAGAGAGGTGGTTTTACTAGGCTTAACTCTAACTCTCATGTGGGCTTTTATCTCGTACGAGTTCAACATCCATTTCATTGTCCAAGTCTTTTGGATACATCCACTATTTGAAACTTATAACCAAATTACTACCCTATCTTTTAAGAAAAGAAAAATAACCAAGAACTAATAATTTAGACACATGTGGGCATTTAATTTAACAAATTAAAAAATAAACAACAGAAACGAAGAACATCGGCAACCCTCCTTGCCACTGCATCTCTGCCACTTGTAACCAATCGATGAACAAAAGGTACCAGTTGACAGCCCAGACACTGGCAAGTCTTCCAATACCATCATCCTCAACATTGGATGGGCGAAAGTAGCCCAAAAAAGGATCAGAAAAAATTGGAAACCTTGAACTTGCTCGCCTGAAAAAAAGGAAGATCAAGGTTTCTTAGCGGTTTCTTGACTAAATTGAATGCTTTTCATTGTGATTCTATTGATTATCCAAAGGTATCTTGTGTTTTCATCGAGTTTCTATCAAAATTTAATTGGAAATTGACGAAACGAAGATCTGACACTCGACAGATATTGACAAAATTTCAAAGGTCAGTTTCGGTAAAAATACAATCGAAAACTTGGAGGTAAATGTTGCTGATGACTTGCAAAAAAGTATTTTGGCATTTTTGTGTCTAAAAATAGCCGGAAAATGTGACAGTGGTAAGTTTTGAAGCTTACCAAAAAGTCGAACTGCTTGTTGAAAAATTGAACTTGCAAGATTCAATGCTGGAGTTGTCACCGGAAAACTATGGTCTGCCGGAATGTCATCCTAAAAATTGTTGTATACTCAAAAAATACCCTTTGTAAACTTATAGCAAAAAATAGCTTTTTTAGCTATTATTTTCAATTTTTTCTTAAAAAGTTCTAAATACCTTTTTCTTTCACCATTTTTATGCCTTTTGATAATTATTTTTTATTATGGTGTACGTTATTATATATATCTCTCTGTCTAGGGATTCTTTTAAAAGACCAAAATAAATTACTCACAATCCAAAATAGTTAGAAGCATGATTTTATTAACCAAAAAGAACATTTATTACTTCTAAGATTAATAAATTAACAACAATTGCCAAAAACTGATTCTTTAAAACAAAACATGAATTAGTTTACAATAAGTTTATAACATGTTTATGAAAGTATATCAAACAATAGGAAACATCTAATAAACCAAACAATTTTTTTTTGAAGTTTCCATCAAGCTTATAAAAGATATATGAAACTAAAAAGAAACTTCCAATAAACCAAACTATGATTCCAACAAGTTCATAAATGACTTATTCTAGTACATCTGCTTTTTTTTTTTTTTTTGTGATGTTTCGGCCAAAATTCTAGTAACACTTATTTTCCAGTGAGATTTGCAACTTTTGGGCACTTAAAATATTTAATTTTCTAGACAATTTTATACCATAATAGCGTTGCAACAAAGTCTGTGAGCCCTACCGGCATCTTTTTCGTGTCGCACCGTACTGCTGAAGACAAACACCCGAATACTCACTCGAAATGCTCAAAAGAAATTTTTAAAAATGTGTGACAAAAATTATTTTGGTTTTGCGCGTGCTTATCATGTTGGTTTTAGAAAATATTTTAGACATACCATCCTTCGGGAACCAATTTTAATTTTTCTATTTTCTTTTTAATATAAAAGAGGCCATTAATAGACTAAATAATATTGTGGGCTACACAACATGGGGTAGCCCTTTCCTTTGCATCAAATAGGTGATGACTGTGATTGGCAGGAATCGAACCTGATACCTCCACACCCTACAACATTCATAGTCATTATGAAAGCACTTGGGTCATTTTTAGAGATTATGGTAAGGAAGTAAGGTACATTAAGCTAGATTTTATGAAATCCCGCATTGGATATTGATTATTTGGGCTTAAGTAGTTGATGAATACAGTTAGGTGGATCATTTTGGAGATTTGTGCTGTTAGACTCTGATCTAGTTGCAAGCCGGTTGCAGTCCCTAAGTTGGGTCGTGATAAGAATAATATCAGAGGTAGTCAACTGCCGAAAATGCGATGCATCGCCTGATGAGATTTTTAAGTGTTTCACAATGACGATGTTGTGTGCAAAAGGGAGAAAGTTTGTGAATCCTACATCGGATAATGATTGAGATTTGATCTTACAAACTTCCTTCTTTTGTACATAACGTCCTTGTTATGACACACAAACGCAAAACTCACCAAGCAATACATCGCACTTCCAACTGGTGACTGCCTTTAAAACTACTCTTGTCATGACTTAACTCGAGGGCTACGACCAGTATATAGTTAGATTGAAGTCTGATTGTACAAGCCTGCAAAATGATCCACCTAACTAGGCTTTATCAATTATTTAGGCTGAAATCTATTGGCCTAAAATGGTTAATCTAAGTTGACTAAATAGTTAGATGGCTTAACTTATATGTCATATCGAATCTCAATCAATATCTAATATGGGATTTTACAAGTATTTCTAACAGGAAACAGATTGTTCCATGGATTTATATTTGATGCTAGAGAGAAAGAATTCTTAAATAAGTCCCAGAAACCCCAAAAATGCATAAAAGTAAATAAGAAACTAGTTAGAGGTTACCTTTGCCCTCAATTATTAAGGTTTTGATGATGACTAAGCTTGGATCCTCCTCCAAGCAAGCTACTTGATTCATTCCAAATTGGTTTCAACCAAACCAATATTGCTTTATTAATAAAGATCAAGGGAAAAACTAATCCAAAAAATAATCTTCCTTAAATTTTAGTGTTTCCCCTAGAAAACCTCACCAAAAACCCTAGCTAAATGCTAGAAGTTGCTATTTTGGTGAAAAAATATGAGAGACTAGAAGTTGTTATTTTGGTGAAAAATATGAGAGAGAGGACTCGACTACATCATTTAATCTGATATCAATACTTTACCAAATCATACTTTTAGACCTAATTAATAGTACCTCAAAATTTCAGAATTTTTGGAGACTTTTAAGTTTATCAAACAAATTTTATCATAAAATTCAAATAGTACAGATATTTAATTGATAGCAATAGAAAAACTAAATTATTTCAAAAATTAAACCATCTGAAACTCAATTTAAAATAATTTTATTCAAAACTTAACTTTCAGAAATAAAAAATATAAAAAATTTCAGATCAAAATTATTTTCTATAATTTATTAAAATTCATCAAAGTCATAGCATCAATCTGAACATTACATCAGAGAATTTTTCATAGAAATTCAATTAATTAAAATAATTAGAAACTTCCAACACCTAGCTTAACTTAATCAAACCCTAGCATAATTAAATTTTAGAATCCTAGTTGAAACACTAAAAAATTTAAGAACCATAAAAATTCCCAAATTCAATTTAGAATCCTAAATCCCAATTCTCATTAAAAATTCCAATTAATTCAATTTCAATTCTGATTAAATTAAATAATTAGAAAAACAATCAACCTAA
>CATIWJ010205584.1:0-10567 GCA_949640765.1 Croton laevigatus | reverse complement strand
GATTTTCACCAACTCAATTTCCAATCCTTTCCATGTAAGACTCACTGAATAATCATAATTTGTATAATCTGCTGACGTCATATATGTCATATTCTGATCAAGGTTGGTCATTGCTTTGAACTTGTTGAAATACTCCACTGGCAAAGGTCCACTGAACAAGTTGTTGGATAGGTCAAAAATCCGCAACTTAGAGAATGAATAATTGGAAAATGAGTTACAACCTTCTACAAAACCATGAAGTTTATTCCATCGTAATTGTAAAATTTGCAGCTCCTCAAGAGTTTGTAGAAAAGATGGGAATTTGTCATCTATCTCATTATTACTGAGATCTAAAATTTCCAAATTTTTACAATTAGAGATAGAAGGTGGAATTTTCCCTTGCAATATGTTGTTGTTGAAATTTAAATATCTCATGCTACAATTCTTTGCAAAATTATTTGGGATTAATCCATTGAACTTGTTCATTCCCAAATGTAATACTGAAAGTTTGATGCTCAAGTTTCCCAAACATTGTGGAATGAGACCACTAAAACTGTTGTTTGACAAATCAAGAATTTCAAGGGACTTTAACTCACAAACTTCAGAAGGAATTTTTCCAATCAATTTATGATTAGAAGAAAGAATAAGAACACCCAAGTTCACCAGTTTGAAAATTGATCTTGGTATTGAGCCATGCAACTTGTTATGACTTAGATCAAGATAACCTAGACTGGAAAGCCTTCCAATATATGAAGGAATTTGTCTGCTCAATTGATTATTGGATAAATCCAATGTTCCTAGATTAGAAAGATTACCCACATTTGAAGGAACGTGACCACTGAATTGATTATTGGATAAATCCAATGTTCCTAGATTAGAAAGATTACCCACAATTGAAGGAATGTGACCACTGAATTGATTATTGGATAAATCCAATATTTCTAGATTAGAAACATTCCCTACATTTGAAAGAATGTGGCCACTGAATTGATTATGGGATAAATCCAATGTTTTTAAATTAGAAAGATTCCCTAAATTTGATGGAATGTGACCACTGAATTGATTATTGGATAAATCCAATGTTTCTAGATTAGGAAGACTCCCTGCATTTAAAAGAATGTGGCCACTGAATTGATTATTGGATAAACACACTCTTTTCAAATTAGAAAGATTCTCCACATTTGAAGGAATGTGACCACTGAATTGATTATTGGATAAATCCAATCTTTCTAGATTAGAAAGATTCCCCACATTTGAAGGAATGTGACCACTAAGTTGATTATTGGTTAAATCTAATAAATATAGATTAGAAAGATTCCCCAAATTTGAAGAAATATGACCACTAAATTGATTATAGGATAAATCCAATCTTTCTACATTATTCCCCACATTTGAAGGAATATGACCACTGAATTGATTACTGGATAAATCCAATCTTTCTAGATTATTTCCCACATTTGAAGGAATGTGACCACTTAGGTAATTTAAGCTCAAGTCAAGGTCCTGGAGATTAGGAAGCTGAATTATATTACTTGGAAAGTTTCCACCTAACTCACACCACCTAAGTCTGAGAATTGACAAAGAAGAAGACAGATTGATGAAGGAATTTGGCGAAACTGAAGATAGATCCACATTGGATAAGTCCAATTCTTGCAACTTGGTTAAGTTTCCAACAAGTTTATCAGAAGTATCAGTTTTTTCTTCTATTATGAAACCATAGTTGAAAGAAAGATCAAGAGAAACCAAACTAGAGAGATGGTTGAATTTTGGAAATTTCCCACCCAATTCACACCCTATGAGCTTCAGATATAACAAAGAAGAAGACAAATTGACGAAGGAATTTGGTGAAACTGAAGATAGGTTCAGAAATGATAAGTCCAGTTCTTGCAACTTGCTTAAGTTCCCAACAAGCTTATCAAAAGTATCAATTGTTTCTTCTACAATCAAATAGTAGTTCCGAGAAAGATCAAGAGAAATCAAATTAAAGAGGTGACCCATTTCTAATGGAATTCGGCCTTGAAAAAATGAAAAGCTTAGATTAAGGTGTGTCAATCTCAACAAATTGCCAAATTCAGATGGAATTTTAGAGCCATTAAAATCATTACAAGAGAGATCAAGTTTTTGAAGATGAGGAAGAGCAAAAAGAGAATTATTGGCAAGAAAATTACCGTAAAGCATACTGCTTTGAAGGTGAAGGCCAATAACAAAACCAGTATCCAAGTCACAGCTCACTCCATCCCACAAGCAGCAATCGGTTCCTTCTGTCCATGAATCTGTCTTGGGATAAGGATTTGGAATAAAAACTGAAACTGAAGCAGAAAGGTTAATGGAGAAGGAGGTCTTGAATTGGAGCAAGGCACGGCTTTGATCAAGTTGGCAAATTGGTTTTGAGAAAGGGTAATTGGTACTAATATTTGAAGACAGAGATTGAAAATAGAAATGAAACAAAATGAAGCAGAGGATTTGAGCAATAGAAACAAAAGCCATTGTTTGTGTTTTTATCATAATGAAATTCTTCTGAATTACAAATCTCTATTTATAGACCAAATGATTATCATTGCTAATATTCGTTTGTTGATCAATAGTCAACCAAGTCAACCAAGTCGACCTCTGCATCTCTGTGTCTCCAACCATCTATAAAATTTATCAAAATATATTAGTTTGTCTTAATTTTTAAAACATAATCTTTTATTCTTATATTTTCATTCTAATTCAGACTCTTGGAATAAAAACTTTTCATTTCGTTTTTTGAAATATAGAATAAACACTCCAAATGGACTTATAACTTACTTATTTTACTTTTAAATAAATATTTTGTAACTTTTTACTTTACTTTTTGGTGGCTAATTATATAATTAATCCAAGTGACTTAATTACAATATAACTAAATGAATATTTCCTTACACTCCAACTACGGCCATTTTCTTTCTTCAGTGTCAAATAGTTTTTCAACTTTTTTTTTTTAACCACCATATTCCGTAGTTTTTACGATCTATAACAAGACAAATAGAAAATAATAACAAACAAATTTTTAAAAAAGAAAGTATCTGATCACACATTGAATTTGAACTGAAATTCGTAATATGTGTTTTATAGAAATGAAATTCAATTGTTATACAACTCCAAATCCATTTATAAATTACTTATTTTACTTTTAATTACTTTACTTTTTGGCAGCTAATTATATAATTAACCTAATTGACTTAATTACAAAATAATTAAATTAATTATATGTATATTATTATTATTTTAAAAATTATAATTAAATATATTTTTAAAAAAGAATTAATATTAACACCAAATATTTTAAGCTATACTTTAAAAAAAGTATAGCTTAGAATTGAATATTAAAAGTACAATTGAATAGGAATGAGTTTCCTCTCCATTTCCGGTTACCTTCCTTACATTTCAACTACGACAATTTTCTTTCTTTAGTGCCAAATATATTTTGCTATTACGCTAAAATTATATTGTCATATATAGTCAGAAGAAATTTTGTATAAATTTTTTCTCTCTAATATTATTACAATTAAATTAAATAATTGATGGAGATACTTTTTAATTCAAAAAAAGGAGAACCATGCAATTTTCTCATTTTTTTTTGGAAAATTTACAATTTCCTCCCTATATTTTCCCTATTTCTACATTTTCCTCCCTGTCTTTTTTTTGCCGACAAAAATCTCCATCCGTTTTAATTCCGTTGACAAAAATACCATTTTGTCTATTTTTTCTGTTAAAATAACGATAGAAACCAAAATGTAATTTTTTTGTGCCCTTTTGAAAATTCAAAAATTTAGGGACCTTTTTGAAATTTTACTTTCTTCAACCCTCTTCTATTCTACCCACAGAACCCTAGCCGTCGGCCTTCTTGCACAGTTGCCGGACCAGACCAGATGAGGTAGCCACTGGTCTTTCCGCCTCCCTCCGATCCGACCACGATGAAGGCATATTCGACTGATTCCAGCCACTTTCATCAAATGCAGCCCCTGCAAACTCCACACAATCAATTTACAAATTGATTACATCGATCTTCAAAGCCATATCGATTGAAATACTTCAAAATCCAGTATAGCACGATGGTATATGTTCAGCTTCTAACGATTTGATGATCAGAAATTTACAACGAAAAAAGAAACTTGGTAATTTCACTTTTGAAAAGAGAACGAAGACCAGAGATCAAAAGGAATTGGAAAACGAAGAAGATGTCTGGTACGGAAAATGGAGATCAGAACGAGAGAGGAGGAAAGAAACAAAACATAGTGGTTTACAATGGAAAAGAGAGAGCTCCGATTGGGACGATAAGGTTGAAGGTGTTCTCGGTTTGGTTTTCTGCGATTTGGATTTCGTGATTGAAATCAAGATCGTGGTTAAGGCAAGAAACATGTTGCTAGTGGAAGGAGGCTCGGGGGGTGGTGCAACGGTTGGGTGGGTTTCCGATTAGAGAGTGAATCTGAGGTAGTGGTGGCGGCCGGCGAAGTTCTGAATGGGAAAGGAAAGGAAGAAGACTAAACCTGCTGGAAAATTGTTGAAGATGATGAAAATTTCGAAACCAGTCCCTAAAATTTTTAATTTTTTCAAAAAAGCCCGTAAAAATTACATTTTGGTCCTTTAACCGTTATTTTAACAGAAAAAATAGACAAAAGGGTATTTTTGTCAACAGAATTAAAATGAAGGGAGATTTTTGTCTGAAAAATAAAAGACAGGAAGGAAAATGTAGAACTAGGTAAAACATAGAAGGCAAATGTAAATTTCCTTTTTTTTTTTAATTAACCATACTGTTGAATTGTCTGCACGTGCCTAGATAAAAAATAGCCGGTAGTAATTTTTAAATACTAATTGTGTTATGTAATTTGGACACATAAAAATTTTTATCATGAAAACAGTCTTATATATTTTAGGGAGATTTACAAAAAACTCCCTAGGTTTTAGCATAATAGATAAAAATCTCCCCGTTGATTGTAAATTATACAAAAACCTCCCTGAATTATTTTTCCGTTGACATTTTTCTCATTCTGGCTATTTTTTTTTTGTTAAAATAACGGTTGAAGGACTAAAATGTAATTTCACAAGCCCTTTTGAAAAAAATACTCAAGAAATAAAGGACTGATGTGAAAATTCTCCTACCTTCTTCCTCCCTTAGCCATTACCGCCACCCTCACCAGACCCAATTTCTCTCCACCAGCCACCTTTATCACCGGTGAGGACAAGTAAAGGGCGAGGCAACGAGGAAAGCATGGCGATGGCGATGAGCAGCGCCTCTTCCTCCCTCGTTATTTCAGACCGAACCCAGAATCGCTACTTGAAGGAACGATTTCGTAAATGATCGCGCGGAGAGAGAATGAACGGACTGCCGACGTGATTTCCGGCTAACTCCGGCCACGTCTGGCGAAGATAGTTACAGAATTGAGCTCCTCTTCTTGTGGGCTTTCATCCGATGTAGATATTACCGCGAGAAAATTCCATTTCAGGCGAGAAGATACTATTTACCGAATCTTCAGACAGAGATTTTGATCGCTCCGATGGTCGGATGGTGACTTTGAGGGCTGATCTAGAATCCTCACAACACAAGCTTTTCGATTATGGTATTATTTTTCCCGATCTGTAGCCGGAACGAATTTTATGTTCACAATGGTCCGGCGACGGCGGTGCCAGTGGTCTATGTGTGCTGCTGTTCAAATAAGAAGAACATGGCAATTTTCACATTAGTCCTTTATTAGTATTTTCAAAAGGGCCCGTGAAATTACATTTTAGTCCTTTAACCGTTATTTTAACAAAAAAAATAGTCAGAAGGAGGAAAATATCAATGGAAAAATAATTCAGGGAGGTGTTTGTATAATTCACAATTAACGGGGGGATTTTTGTCTATTATGCTAAAACTTAGAGAGTTTTTTGTAAATCTCCCTATATTTTATTATATATAAACTCATCCCTAATTAGCTCCTACTTCACAAACTCTTTTAAATTTTGTATTCATTTTATTTGGGTCAATTGCCCCAATTCAAGGCAAAAATGATTCCTCTAATTGTCAAGTGAATAACAAGACCTTTGATGTCAAAATCCATCACTATTTGAAAACTTGTGTAATTTTTTTTTTTTTTAAAGAAATACTTGAAAAATATGCATCGGATTCTTTTCTTTATAGAAAGGAGGGGATTTCAATATTATATTATTTTTTAGCAATGTAAAATTAATATAGATAAAATAAAAAGTAACAAAACTATTTTAGGAATAAATTATTTTAAAAGTGGTTATTTTTTATTAAAAATCGTCATAGCCTATATTTTTTATGTAGTGAACTAATTAAAATAAGTTGAATTTTTTTTATAAAGATAAAATATCCATCTAATTTTCTTTATAAATAAAAATATTTTACTATAAATTAATAAATTAGTTTATTTTAAAATAATAAATTCAATACACGTTATTTGTGGCGCAAACATATTCCTCTATTATTCTCTAACTTATATTTTACTTGAACAAGTATGGAGTGATATATAATAAAGTAGACATGATACTATTTTTGGGACGAATGTAATATTTTGTAGATCACTACTAAATAATAAATATTAGAATTAGAGAAAATTGTTTAAAAATATTTTTCAATTTACTAAGTTTATTACAATCAAATGAAATAATACATCCATGAAAATATTTCTAAATTTTGCATTCATTTTATTTTGCAAAATTTAAATTAAAATAATCCATCCATGATTGTGTGGTTTCTGCTTCTTTTGTTTCATTTTTTTTAACTTTTTTAAATTAAAATTTATAATTACAATTTTCGCTCATATATTTTTCACTAAGCCCACAATAAAGGATAACTATGTCCTTTGCAAAGAAACTTAAAAGAAAATTTGTTAAAAGTTAAACAAAAGCATTTCACGAAAATAAAATACAGAAATAAAAAAATCTATTTCAAAAAATACAATGTAAAATGTAGATTAAGTAAAAATATAGGTATAAAATTGCAAATGTTCTTTAAATAATGATATTATAAAAAAATATATTATTCTTAAAAATTATAATAAAAATATTTTTAAGGTTAGTATTATGGCATTCCATTAGTATGTATTATTTTTTCGCAATGACATTCATCATTAATTATTTTTTATATTATACTCTTTTGAACCATATTATAATTTTTTTATTGGACTTTGCAGTTATATTAAGAATTATAAAAAAGGAGGGGAAAAAATTAAATTAAGGAAATATTAGTCATAATCTCGGAAAAAAAAAAGACCATACTCATTTAGCATTTTATATAAAAAAAAATGACTAAAATTAAAATTATGTATCGTCAAATTCAGAATTAAAATTAAAAGTCATAAAATTAAAAATTCTACAATTTTTGGAATGTAAAAAAATCAATCATACCACACATTCTTCAATTCTCCTCCCCAATCTTTCTTTTTGATACATCTCCTAAAAAATTAATAATGGAACCACTTTCATTGACTTGCAAATTGTCTCAAAAGTCTTCATTTCCTGAGTTGAATTGACAGGCTTCCATTGACTTGCAATTACTAACGTGTTCTTTTTCTTTTTTTTCTTTTTTTTTTTTTTTGATAGGAAGAATTATTTAGATATATTAGCAAATGGAGAAATGCTAGATGAAAAAACTGCTACAAAATGAGCAATAAAAAGGCAAAGAATTTTTATGATTAATAATAACTAATTTGCAGTTACAAAAAACTAACGTGTTCTTAATGAATGTTCTAATTATAGACTTTTTTTTTTTTTTAAAAAAAAAGGAAACTTCTCACTTGTGAAAACATTTCTAAACAAATTCTACTCTCAAATAAGAAAATTTAGCACAAAAAATTATTCAAGTCTTTTATCTATAATTTTTCAAGTCTAACATTCAATCAAAGCTAACATTCAATTAAAGCAAACATATTGAACATGCTCCAAGCATGCTAAAATAGAGAAATTAATAAATTAATCAATATTTGTGGATTAAAAAATTATGTTTTGAAAATGTTAGAAATAATCAATTTTATGAAAATTTAAATCAACAAATAATAACATTTGATTTGTTGTGTTTACACCACACAAAAACAACAATAGAAATACAATTATATGTAATTAATAGCTTTTTTTTTTTTACAACGATCTAATAGCTCTTAATAAGGTAGTTATCAGTTTATTATATATTTTAAACTATTTTTAATAAGATATAATCAATTTATTATACAATAATAAAACCAAATTAACAACAATAATAAATTATACTATTAATGAATTTGACAAATTGACTAATCACACACTAGTGGATGGACTTTTGTCCAAAAGATACACTTCATTAACCTCCAATCACCAAAATTCCAATGAAATATTAATATGCACTTATTTCTCTCACACTAAAATTATAATTTGCGGTAAATGCAAAGTTTCAAGTCTTCTATTCACAATCTTTCAATTCTTCTTGATTATTTCTCAAAACAAAAAAAAATCTTTTTGATTAATATAACGTTCTATTAAAATGATCGTATTAAACATATGATAATTTAATGATATGCATATTACAATGAAAGTTTGTTTTTTTATTTTGAATAAAGCAGCTACGTTTAATATTATATCAAAGGGTTGAAATTATCAACAATGCATGGTTAGATGATTTTAAAAACTGAGTTTATCATCCAATAATTGCCTATGTTTCCTTAATATTTGTTAATTGAGTATCATACTGCTATTTTATCACTTAAGTTTTTTGCTAATTGTGAATTGGATGGGGAAATAAACTAAATCAAATAAACATTTAAGTTAGGTCAAACCTGACATGACAATGATATAAGTTAACGGACCCACTTTTACAAAAACGTTTCTAGTACTTGGAAAATCTAGCACCATAATTTTTCCACACTGAAAATATAATTTTTCACAAATGAAAATTTTCAAGTCCTCTATTCACAATCTTTCAATTCTTCTTAGTTAGTTAATATAGTGTTTAGTTTACCAATTAGAAGTTAGTTGGTCATTATACATTACACGGAAAGTATAGGATGTGAAAGTGTTAAATTGATTTATGCCAACCACACTATTAAGGGATGGGGTGTTTACTTAAGCTGGTGTTTTTTGACTTATTACTTATAATTTGCTTATGGTGTATGAGCTGCTTACATATAATTTGTGACTTAATTACCTGAATGAACTAATAAGTGGTTGATAAGTAATAATAGAGCTAATTAATTTGAAGCTATCATTATTATTTTCCTTCATCATTGTCATAACCTTAATTATTTTAGTAAGTTAAGTTATGAAATTGATGCAAAGCCTTTTTTTTTTAAATTAAGTAGTAGGGTCAGTTGATTATCTAAAATGAATGAGCATTTGACAAATAGTATTGCAATTCATCTAATAATATGATTTGAGGACCAATCCACATCATTAAACAACTCTACAGTTAGTTGGTGGATTGTGCGATTTTAATTTCTTGTACAATGTTCAAAAGGTGTAGTTGGTGGATAAAACCCCCAATTCCTCAATTATTTAGTTACTTTTAAACCCTAGAATTTAATTTCTGACGAAATTGATATAAATCAAATCTTTTTAAAATGCTGATGGAGAAAGAGAATGAGGAAGACATAGTGAATAGAGAAGAAGGAGAAGTTGCGCAGAACACAATAGCAATTTTAGGGCTTACAATGAAATGCCGGGTCTATCCAACCCACGTTAAAGTGGGTAGAATACAAGTTGTAAGTCACGTACCTAGTGAATAATTATATTGTACAGCCAAAGCTCTTATACTTAGATTGTATATAAATAGGCAAATATAGTTGTACATAATGTCAGAGGCCATCTGATGCAGAATCTGATTTGATCCAGAATTAGCTTTTTGATTTTGATATTCTTTTCCGATCTATAGAACTTGATTCTTGTAGTTGATTTCTTCTTAATTCACATTCTTATTACCTAAATAAAGAAGATTTTGTTTTTATCTTTTATAAAAAGTGCCAATTTATTATTATTATTTTTTTATAAAAACTAGTTATTAAATTGATGGGAAACTTCTTTTAGTCTTTGAAAATATAAGTGTATTCTGAAGTATCGACTTGTAGTCTGTAATTTCTTCTCCAGAGACAATAAGAACATGTGGAACCCAGCAAATTTTTCAAAATCACAAACAATAAGTTAAATGAAAATTAAAACTATAACTGAATGAAATTTTCTGAGGAAAAATTCCAAATGAAAGAACAAGCACAATACTGAAAAAAATTAAAAAACAACAAAAACAAAAAACCTGTTTTTATTGCTCTGTTCTTATTGCTCATCAAGAAGAAGAATAATGGCGTTGAGATGATAAACATATGAACATTTAAATAGAGAAAAAATAAAAGATTTGATTTTATTGTTATTTTGTTATAATTTAAACATAATACGACAAAATAATTAATTGATAAAAATTATGAATATAAATTAATTTCTTAACATAACATAATTTAAAGTTCTATCATAAATTTTTTATAATTCATATACCTTTAAGAAAATCCTCCTATATTGTTTGTCTCATTCACTTTGCATAAAATTTAAAAAGTACACTATTCATGCTGTTAGATCATACAAACGTATCACTACTTTTCTTAACTAC
>CATIWJ010205417.1:0-10900 GCA_949640765.1 Croton laevigatus | reverse complement strand
TCTCATCTTTTACTGATATAAAAACAGCATATATACAAAATAATTGGTTCTAGAACTTTGTAGCAGAAAGTAGAACCTTTCTTACAAAATATCAGCCCAAAAAAATATTAAAAATGACAGTACAAAATATGATACCCATTTTAACCTTCAGTTTTTAACTTTCAAAACCAAAAACCATCAAGTAAAATCTCAAACTACTAACAGTAGCTAGCGAGTAGTTCGATTTCTTAAAAACTCTAAATAAATATAAAAAAAATAAGAGTTAGGTAGTTAAATACAAACATTAATTAATTATTATATTATAAAAAATAAGAAATTCTCCATAAAAAACATTGTTTTAATATATGCTCGGAATAGAATAAGATTGAACAGACCTGAAATCTTAACTTCAGCACGATTTGTTTAGTTAACAAGGATGATTATGTAATTTTTACACGAGCCTTTATTTGAGCCAAGATCCGAATAGCTTTTGAGTCATTTATACCCCATCACAACAAGTTTTTAGCAAGAATATAAGATTGTGAATTTGTAAAACTTTTTTACATTTAACTTAATGCTTTTTGAAGAGTTACTCGAACAACTAAAACCCTTACTAACATTTAGGTTTTACTACTATTTTATGAAAAGTTGTTCAAACAGTCGATAAATAGTCAAATAGTTAACTGCTTAAAAGATAAGGGCTACTTAAACTAGATTTGCTAAATGCTTTAAATTAAGTCATTGCAGGAGCTTCTTATCAGTATTATTTTGCAGCGAGTGAAAAGAATTACTCCGGACAACTTAATACATCATCGGAACGATGAGAATCTGACAGCAGTAGAAAATTTCAAAATTGCAAATTCTACGCTTCAAAATTTAGCCAAAGAATGGATGAAAAGAACAGCAGAAGGTTGCTCTGTGGTAGCTGTTCTGATTGCAACAGTGGCATTTGCTGCAGCTTACACGGTTCCTGGAGGTTCAGATGATAAAACTGGTGTTCCCATTCTCCTTCATAATCCATACTTCGTCGTCTTCACTATCGCAGATTCATTCTCTCTTACATCTGCTTTAGCTTCTGTACTAACATTTCTCTCTATCCTTTCATCCCCATATCGATTTTCGGACTTCAGACATTCTCTTCCGAATAAACTCACCTTTGGCTTCTTATTTCTATTCCTTTCAGTGGCTCTAATGATGGTAGCTTTTGCAGCAAATATGGTCCTTCTAGTAAAGCAAATTGAAAATTGGACCAAACTTGTCATCTACACAAGTTCTTTTATCCCTGTTGCTGTCCTTGTTCTCACTTATTTTCCTATACATGCACCCTTTCATAAAACTTGCAAGTACTTGCTCAATAATAAAACATTTGTTTCCAGAAAGATCATCAAAGAGATGTTTAACCATCTGTTTCATATTGAATCGCCACCAACCGATTTCAGGTTTTCCGTATGAAAATTGACTAGGCTTCTACCATTTATTTTGTTTGGTATTGGGATTGTAATGCATTTACTGCTAGACTATGCCTTGGCATGTAACTAAACTTCTACTTTTGCTTGAATTTTATATTTGTGTTGGATGTGTTGCTTTTTCACTTGCATTGGCAAGAGTTTCTAATAGATTAAAATTTCAAACATGCATTCTGTTAAAATAATTCTTATATAATAGCTAATTTGTGTATATTTAAATTTTCACACAGTGAAAAACAGTAAGGAGGTTCTAGTCCTTTTACTTTATATGGTGAAAAGGAAACATTTCATAGTTATAGAATCTCTAAAACCTGCAGCTTGTGTAACAGATAAAGGAATTTTATTAGCTAGGGAAAGCATATGAGGATAACTTATAAGCACCCTTTAAGTTCAAAAGGGTAGTCTTCAAAATATAAAGGGCAATTCAGTGCGCAAAACTCCAACTAAGCGTAGAGTCCATGAAAGGGTTGAGCCACTTTTGGATTAATACACAGCCTTACCCTACATTTCTAGACAACTCTACTATTACACCAATGCTACCCTTCAAAAGGGTAGTCTTCAAATGATAAATTGCTTGCTAGAAATGGTAAATGACAAAGAGAAGATTTTTTAGGACCAAGTTAGGATTACAATTAGAATACACAACTAAAGCACATTATAACTAGTTATTGTAATGGACTATAAAAAAAAATTCATTATTATTGGATAAAAAAATTCATATGGTGAAGCAAGAATGAGAATCAAATAGACTCGACATGTTAACATTTGGACATTTTAAGGAAATCTCGAAAAAGATAATACTTTTACTCCATAAAGATATACATATATAGTAAAATTAAGAAAAAATCTTCCTTTTTTTTAACATAAATAATATAACTCACGCACCCACAAGTAGAGAGAGAATTCGAACTCTATCCGCTTGGACACGAGAACAGGTTGTTTACCAACTCTGGTGAGCCCCAACCACAAGAAAAAACCTTTCTTGAAGAAAAGAAAGAGCATAATTAACATTGATTGAGATAGGTTTCGACATCTTGTTACGAATAGAGCTCTTGGTATTCCTCTTTTTTCTGTTACTGATGATGAAGACTATGCCATTTTTGACATTGTGATAATATATCATCTTCAACTTCCTTGTTCTCTTTTTCGCCCTTATTTTAATGTTTAGCCAATAATCACGTAACAATATTATTCTTACATTGTTACATTGTTTAATTAGGATTTTAGAAATTGAAGATCTAAATAATGTCTATTTTTTTTTAGCAAACTGTTAAATAATGTCTATTTGGCAAGGTTAAATTAACAATTAAATAATGATAAAAAAGTTGTTAGTGTTAGACATGATTTTTTTCAGACAAAAACAATGATTTTTTTTTTAAAATACAACAATTAAATATGAGCAAGCTACTTTTGCATATTTTGAGATGCTCTAAAGCCAAATCACTCTGCATGTTTTTTATTTCACTTTCTTTTTTTATAAGCTGAGACTTATTAATTGAAGAAAAATTACAGGAGTTTTACAAGAGGTTTGCTATAAAATCTTATGGGATAAGTGTCAAACACAAACTCAAGAAGCATTTTTCCTCAAAAACAGACATAATGGTCAAATTTACGTGAAAATAAGCATATGACAACAACCTTAATTTGAAAAATAAAACACAAAATCTCAGCACATGCCATATCCATAGAAGAAGTAAAAATTGACCACAAAGAACATAAACCAATTATTCCTCAAAATGGCAGCAGCAATATAGCAACATAAAGCTCAAAATTTTAGCACAAGAAACACTCCCAATATTAAACACCTCCCCACACTTACTCCTCACATTGTCCTCAATGTGGTGTCAATCATGTACACACAGAGGGAGGGTCGCATAAACAATGACTATCATAAGGTGATCCTTTCCATATCTTGATTTACTAGATGCCATAGTTGAATGAAGCTCTCAAGAATTTCTCATTTTTTTTGGATTTTTGAATTTTTTTTTTATCTCAATGTGCCAAGATTAATAGAACTCTAAAAGACTTCACATTCGATAAAAGAAGACAGCATGAATTCAAACAAAACTAAAAGTAAACTTTATAACAAAAAGGATAGACTCAAAAATATTAATTTTTGACTCACACTCAAAATAAGGTGTGATGGTTGGACTAGGCTAAAGGTATGGTGGTCAACAGATTCATTGTCTTCTCATAGTGTCAATTGTTGAAATCTCTATTCAAATGCTTAATCTTTTTTCTATAATCTTTGTTGCTCTTTGCTCTTTGTAGATGTGATAATCCTGGTCATGTTGTCCAATAGTGTTCTTTTAAGTGATTGTCACAGTTTACCTCCAAAGTTATAGTTTGGAAACTTTAAAAGGAATCAATTTTTGAATCCAGTCACTTAAGATTAAGCAAAGATTGATATTACTTCCATGCTTGTCACCTGTAAGTTTTTGTTTCAATGTCCATGGCTGTCTCTTATAAGCTTCTTTTGCAAAGTCTTTTCAGAACTAGGACTGGTAGCAGTCTCTATCTTAGGCAAGTTCTTACGGAAAGCTATGTTTGAGGAAACATCCTCAGGCTAGATGTTAATAGTTCAACTCTAAGTAGACAAGCGGTCCAACGACATATGTGACATAAAAAGCAAGGCAAAAACAACTTTTGGATGGCATGCCAATAGATGCAAGATATCAACGATTACGGTGCATATTTCCTAGAGGAAGGTTATATGGTCACGTATATGCATGACAAGGGTGGTTGGGCAGAAGGGTCCCATCTAGCTAGAAATGTGATATGCCTAACTATACGTGCAATATGGATTTGCTCATGGGTCTGGTGGAACCTTTTCGCTGTTGTCCCTAGCAAGAATGGATTGTTTATGATAAGTGGCAGATCCAGAAAATATACACAGAGTAGGCGAAATTAAATTAATATAATAACTAAAATATATTTATAAATTTTGAGTATTCACAATTATAATACAACTCGACGACTCAATCACTGGCCTACTTCTAGCTGATCTATAATTGCATAACACAATTCATATTATCGGCCAATAACATATTTTCCTCCTCCGGAAGTATGTTCAATTGTGGCTTTTAGTTCTGAAAAAACTAATTGCACCTTTTAGCCCTTAAAGTGTTTAAAAAACCAACATTCGCACCTTCCGTCCATCAACAAACGAAGAATGCGTCCCAAATTATCGGCCGGGGCGTGACGGTATTAAAACACCTCTCCCACAACCAAAACACTGCTGTATTGATATTCAATCTGAGCAGACAAAGACGGAGAAATTGAAAATAACCCGCTTCTTAGAGTTAAAGATTATGGTGATCCATGAGAAGAGGAAATGTAAGAAACAAATATTAGGAAAATATCAAGATGAGCTAATAGCTTGTTTAAGTACCATTTTATACGATATTACTATCCAATAGGTGATTAAACTACTTAAAACCAAAAGAAACTGATGGCCGAATCATTGATGATCACAACCTCATGCCAAATAGTTTAAAGTTTAAACACGTAAAGACTTAAATTCATTGTTCAACATTTAGTTAGATTTTAACATTTAATAGAAAACCTTAATTCAGCTCAAATCAAACACCTAGATAGCTCTCTGCTTCTCCAAAGGAGCTGTCAAAAGTCAAGCCAAAAGTGTAAGGGAAAAGAGGGTCACATACATGATAATGTTTTAAGTTTTAACCCAATCTCAATAATATTCATCAATACCACTCAATTCCAGATAGCTTAAAGCAAAACAGTAATCAAGTTACCAAACTGAAGTTTAGCTAAGCATAATCACAAACACATTGCAGGCAAAAGTCAAAATAGACAAATTTTGACATTTCTCATATCTCAATTCAAATTGGCAACTCATTTGGACATTTTCATTCAGACTAATTAAATTCTCTAGACGCAAACTCCATCCAATTACCTTAATTTACATCCAGAAAGCAAATAAAGCCTTAACTGTTTCAATAAAATATAAAAAAGAACAATCTAAAGAACCCAGAATTCACATACTCAACAAAATTTCATTGGAAAATAATTTTATCTAGGAAAAAAAAAAGGTAATATAATAAGCAAAATTCCTTGTAAAGATCAAACAAAAGCTTTAGGAGAAAGAGAAGGCCATGCCTCAGATCCGGTCAAGAAATTAGGTATTATACTAAAAATGGCAAAGCACACTCGACATTGGGCAAAACTTGCAGTAGAAGCAAGAACTGATAATGTAAAATGTCATCAAGAAAATGAGGTTAAGTTGGAAAATGATAAAAAAAGTGACAATTTCAGAAGAAGAATATGAGAAATTGATTAAGAAAGCAGAAGCCAAACATGAAATAGAGATAATGAAAATGGAATTGGAATCTTCAAAAGCAAAAGTTGCAGAATTTAGAATGCGAGTGGAGCAAGCAGTAACAAAAGCAGATGCAGCTGAAAGAGCAAAATTATCATTGGAAGAACAGATGAGAAATTGGAGAGAGCAAAAGCAGAGAAGAAAAGCTGCTTTAGAAATCATGGCTATAATACAATTATTTTTTTTTTAAAAACCCAGGGTGGGCTCAAGCCCATGCTGGGCACAAATTGGGTCCGCCCTAATATACACATTACTTTTTTTTTTGCCTTTAGTTACTTCAAAAGTTTGAACTCAGGACCTTTTGGTCTTTGATGACTTACCTCACCACTAGGCCAACCCTTTGGGTTAATATACACATTACTTTGCGGTCTAAGGTTTGTATCAATGTAATCTGAGGTGACTCATCAAATGTAGAAAATAAATATAATGCATAAATGAAAAAAATTTTTTTTTTTTGAATTTGCTCAAGATAATATCAATGATCAGTGCAAACAAATCAAATAATCAAAATATGTAATCCTAAAATGTCCCTAATAAAGCTAATAAATATGCAAGGGCGGTGGTGGCCGGGTGGTTAAGGATATGCATGAGAATTTTTTTTTCTTTTAATAGAAAAATTCGGCAATTAGAGAGAAAGAAGGAGGGATTTTTTTTTTTTACACAAAATTGGGAATCCTAAGTGGAGAAGGAAAAAAAGAATTTTTTTTTTTGAAAGAGGAAATTAGAATCTTAAGTAGGAAAAACAATTTATTTTGAAGAAGGAAACTAAGAGTCCTAAAGAGGAAGGAAAGCAATTTTTTAATTTTTCAAAAAGGGGCACAAAGGAAAGAAAAATAATTTTTCTTACCCACATCTAATTGTTAGTTCATGTATAAAAACCCTAGTTTTTGGAGGAAAAAAAAAAGAATTTGTTAACTCCTGAGCGGAGTTGCCAAACTGTTGATACGAGCCCAAGATCGAAATTGAAAATAGTAGAAAAATAGGGACTTGAGGAACACAAAAAATATTTTGAAGTAGTTGCCACCCTAATTTATTTCTAAAAAGAAAATTAACCTATGTTAGTTCATGTATAAAAACCCTAGTTTTTGGAAAAAAAAGAATTTGTTAACTCCTCGCCAAACTGTGGACACGAGCCCAAGATTGAAATTGAAAATATTAGAAAAATTGGGACTCGAGGAACACAAAAAATATTTTGAAAGAGTTGTCACCCTAATTTATTTCTAGAAAGAAAATTAAGAAAAACCTAAAAGGTGACTCAGATTAACCCAATAGACAAAAATAAATTTAATTGCAAAAAAGCACTATCCCTCATCTCAAAATGGATTCGGAGATTATGTTTTTAGATGTGGGGAAACAATAATTAAGAAAAAGATTATTTTAAGAGAAAAAGATGCCGAATTAATGGGAGGAAAAAAAAATTTAAAGAATGCACGAACACAAAATAACAAAGAAACGTAAAGTAAACACAAAATAATCAAAAAAAAAAAAAAATAATCAAGTGATAAAATTGGATAGATCTTAGATCTAGATTTGCCTCAATGCCATTGGATGCTAATTTGGCTCATAATCAATTTGAATGTTGTCCGTACACATAGACAGTCTCTACGAAAACAATGTTAAAAGGGAAAAAAAAAATGAAATAATAAACAGAAAGAAAACAAGCTGTAAACTATAAAAATCATGCTAAAATTGAATGTAAACACATAGTAAAGTAAGGCAGAACCTAAGTGTATACCTATGATAAACATTATTATGAATTTGATATAAATAAAAAAAAAAAAAAGAAGATTTTTTGAGTTTATTGAGCTGCAATCTAGGAATAAACCCTAGATCCGCCTATATGCTTGATTTGAATTCAAAATTAGGACGGATTGTAGTTCCAGATCATGGCGAAGTGATATATTTATATATTAATGTGTTGTTAGGTGATGGGGGGAGAAGAAATTAATTAAAAAACTAGTTAGAACACGATACCTGAGAGTCGATTATTTGGCCAGATCTGAGTTGAATCTTAAGATGTGGGTGTGTAACCCTAGAAAAGTGGATCTTAGGCTTCAAGAGAGAAAATTTGGATTTCTTGTGGAAGGAGAGAAAATTTAGCAAGACTGTATCCTAGATGCATTAATGTGTGTTAATTGGTGATTTGAACTGTAAGTAAGGGGCCCTATTTACAGGAGAGCAGGCTTAGCCTATTCAAGAGTCTAGAAGCTCTTTCTTTGCCTTCAAGCAAAAACAAGGAATATTTTAGAGTTAGGACTCTCTAGAATACTCCAAAATAAGAGAAAACATGACCAGAGTAAGAAAGAAGTAGACAAAAATTCAAATTTACAGTGCTAGGTCAATGCCACGTGGCAGCAGCAAATTTTGGGAAGGAGAGGGCGCCGCCAAGTGGTAGCATTCCATCGGCAAGCAAGGCTGAGGTTGCATGATAGGTGACGGACCAAGTAGCTGGTTGGTGTTGATATGGCAGTGGCCGAACAGTTGCCAAAATCTGGCCGAAATTTGATCGGCTGCGGCACATGGAAGTGTCGGCGAAGTGTGGTGGTCGGCTGCTAGGTTGGCCCGTCTGACCATTGACTGATGACTAAGATGTTGGCTACCACGCAGTAGCTCCTGGTTGGCTATTTCTATTGACTGGCTAGTTTGACCTTGACTTCTGGTTTGATCTGTCTGGTTCGATTCAATTAGATTCAGTTCGAGCTAATTTATGCTCCTACTTTGGTTTTCCGTCCAATTTTTGATCAATTTGACTTTGGAAAGCTCCCGATTCATATGAAAATGCAATGGAGATTGAGATTGACGTACATAGTTAAGGAGCCATCACATCAATTTTGAAAAGAGGCTAGAATAGTGTCCGATTCAGACTTATAGGCTTAGAAAATGCTTGAATTGAGCTGGTCATTTTGACTGATTCTTCATGGGCTTTGCCTTGGGCTTGGACCTAGTAAATTAAACTTTGGGTTAGCAAACTTGATGTTCACAATCATGTAACAATATTATTGTGGATATAATTTAGTTGACTTTTTAGAAGTAAAGTGTCTTTTAAATTGTAAAACTCTTGATTTTTGTGAAGTTTGAACTAGGGGTAAAATGATAATTTTGCATTATTATATTTTATTTTAATGCATTTTGGTATTTTGGATGCTCCTCAAAATGACGAAACAATCGTTTTGAGTATAATATTGCATTTTTAGGTTACGATATTATTTTAGTATTTTTGGGCATTTATATATTTTATTGATTACAAACAATAGTTAGTGCTATTTTAGAAAAATAATAATTATTATGCTATCTAATAAAAATTAGTTTGGTAATTTTAATATTTTAAATTATTATATTTAATTATATTTTATAAAAGAAATAAAATCTAACCTAATGTTATTAAAGATGCGTGATATATATTGGAAAAGCAGGTCTGCTGCTCGTGGAAGGCAAAGAAACAAAGAGGAAAAGGGAAAGAAAAAAACACAGATCAATTAAAAAATGAAATGTTGAGTTGTGAGGTTTACAGTATGTATAATAAGCTTACAACAACAACTAGTTTTTGGATATGTGAAGTTTTCTTATTTTCCTTTTTATTTCTCATATAGTATCTGATTAGTTCACATAGGAGTCATCCAAAACTGATTTAGATGGTATTTTGTTTAATTATTTTGAATCAAATTCAAATTAATTGCTTAGATTTAATTGGAATTTAAATTTAGGGTTTTGTTCATGAAAATTGGGGGTTTTAAATTTTAATTCAGACCTAATTAATCATTGTAGATGATTGAGTATTGAATATTTAGGGTTGCTGTGTTTGAATTTGGAGTATTTTATATTTGTTTGAGATTTTTGTGAACAAATTAGATTTTAAGCTGTGAGTTATGTGATTTTTAATAAATTGTCGAATTGATATGAAATTTTGATATATATTTTTTGTCCTGATGTCTAGTTTCTTTGAAAAATAACTTGGAATTATTTTCAAATTTTTTTACTTGTGAAATACGGTGATTTACGAATTGTTATCAGTTGAAAATCTGTGGTGATTTAGTTTTATTATAAAATTGATTTGCGGAATTTAAAAGTCTTCAAAAATTCTAAAATTTTGAGATAATTTTAATTAGGTATAAAAATAGGTTCTGGTAAAATATTAAAATTTTTGGATGTTCCTATTCTTTCTTTTGAAATACTAGTATTTTTTAATGTGCATTGCACGTGCTCACTAATTTAAACACTTTTTATTTGATTTTGAAAGATTTTTAAATTTTTATTTAATTTTATTTACTAATTATATGTAAATTAATTTTTAATTATGGATGTTTTATAGTAGGATGTAATTTGTAATCTATTATATAGATTTTACATTCAAAATAAAAATCACTAAATATAGTATTTTTTTATATAATATGAATTTGAAAGAGTTAAAGATAAAATTAATTTTTTTTTTTTTTTGAATGGAAGATAAAATTAATTTGAATTTAAGTAGAAAGCTATGAATAAAAATCAAAATAGGATTTATTAATAGAATATATTTTGAATTTATTATATTATATTAAATTTTTTTTTTTTCTGAAAATATGCGATTTCTGAATCTAGATCAGGCCCGTTGGAGGCCCTGTGCAAGCTGTGCATTTGCACATGGCCCTATTTTTTTTAAGGGCCCAAATTTGGAAAAATTTTAAAAAAATATTACTAAATGTGTGCTTTAGGAATTGAACCTAAGTTAAATAGTTTATATTGTTAAGCATTTTCCACTAAACCATTCTCAAGTATATGTTTTTTATTTATTTTAATTATATATATCATAATTTTTATAAGGCCCAACATCTAATTTTAATACTTTGCACGGGGCCTCCTAAATTTATGAGACGGCCCTGATCTAGATTAATGAGTTTCTACATGATCTTAAGATTACTATTATGTATGCAATTTCCCCAAAATAAAATTTCATATATGCAGAAAAAAGTTGATGTAATAAATGATTCGAATAATTGTGAGCACTAATCATTTAACACTCCATTCTTTCATAATAATGTGGATTTCGAAAATATCAATTGAATCTTTCGTAATAATGTGGATTTTGTAAGATAAAGAACTTTGAAGTTATATTATGAAACTCTTTATATGGAGG
>CATIWJ010205405.1:0-12335 GCA_949640765.1 Croton laevigatus | reverse complement strand
TGTTAGTAATGATTTTTTAAATTCAATATTTAGCATATATAAAAAACTTTACAGATTTTATAAATGATATACTTGTAAATTTTCTTTGTACTTAATTGATAATTACTACCTCCGTATTTTATGGTTCTTTACATTTCATCTTTTGGGTATATTTTATGGTTCTTTACATTTCCATTTATAGTAAGTTTTGTAATTGTTTAGTATTATTTTTTTATTGGTATTGGTGAAAAAGTAAGTTTTTAGAAGATTAATAATTGTTTATTATTATTTTTGTCTTGGTATTGGTGAAAAACTGATTTGTATTAGTATTAATGAAAAGTAAATGTAAATAATCATAAAATACAGAGATGGTAAATTAGAAGTTGGTCGTATCCAAAAAAAAAAAAGAATTAGAAGTTGGTCTTTTGCTACGTTTCAAGATTTGTGAATATATGATATTTTCTATCATGTTATGATAAGGTGCATGTTGTATCTATTTTGAATGTCACTAGTTGTTCCATTTTGGTATCTATTTTGATTTCCTTTGGCTTTATTTTGTGTTGTTAGTTGTCGAAGATTGAACATAATTGCTCTGTTTGGTTAGTGGAAAATAAAAGAAGCTAGAAATTTGTATGAAGAGGATGGTTGAAAAGAAAGGAAATAAATTTGTGAATTTTTAAATAAACACCTTTGGCTTTTTCCTATGTTTGATTTTTTTTTTTTTGAAATATATTGAATATTTGGTGTACTTTTGTTCAATTTTTTTGTATTTTTGTTATATGTTCTAATTTTTTTTTTTTGGTGTAAATACATATTGTAAATTTTGTTGTTCTATTGTTAAACACTGTGTTTTTCTACTACTTTTTATTTTTATTTTTCTTTTTGGTGAAAACATATTGAACAGTTGAACATTTTGTTTTTTTTTTTTATGTTTGATTTTTTTTTTGTTTTTGTTTGAAATATGTTGAGCGGTTGTTATGCTGTTGTTGAATGTTTTTCTATTTTTTTCTGCTATATTCTTTTTTTTTTTTGTTTAAATATGTTAAACATTTATTGTATTGTTGTTAAATATTCATACGTAAGTTTTAATTGTGTTTTAAACTAAAATTAGTAACTTGCTTTTCGTTTCTTTCATTTTCAATTTAAGGTTGATTTTTTTAATTATTAATCTTGTTTTGTATTTTTACCTATTTTGTATATTGACTTGTAAGCTTCTTCTATATTTGAGAACCCTTAGAGAATGTGGTCGTCCCACGCTCAGTCTGAGAAGAGATCACCCTCGCCTGGACTCAGAGCAAGGTCGCAACTACTTAGTCCAGGAGAGAGGTCACTATTGTCTAGATAAAGGGAGAGGCCGCCTAATTGACCTCGACCACTTTACTAGGCAAAGCTGCTGGACCCTAAGAATCTAGGGGGCCTCTTGGGCTTCGAGATTCAAGAGGCCTATTGTGTCCTATTAGACACAGGATTTTCGAAATCTCACCACATTGAACTCTCTATATAAGGCTTTCATCTAATAATAGTTAAGGTTAATAACACTTTTAGACCTTTATTCGTGCAGTGAGTGTGGACTGAAGTTGTTAGTCGATCTCCAGGCCACTAGCCATAAAAAAATGATAAGTGTAGACGAGAACAGAGGTACTTAGGAAAGTTAGGACCAAGAACCTATAGGTCCTCACTTTCCTTTCCCTTTGCCCTAAGGGCAAGCACCTCGCCACTCTCTGAAACTAGACCCATTCCACCTTCATGCATCACACTATTAAACTTTTTACATCGACGCTTGAAGGATAATACCTTTCCTATAATGGTAGGCATACCTCAATCCTAGTGTACCAATCCACCTACAACTTTTCCCTTAAACACCTCACTTTCCACAGTAGCCACGACCTCTAACCTTACCTCTACCTAACCCTTCACACAAGAGCAACTAGTTGGCCTACTTGGCCAGATCTTGCAACACAACCCCCCAGTTATTTAACTTTAGTCAAGGGCAGTTGCTTGCTCCCTTACCATCTTAGGCAGCATGAGTGTCAAGATGTGAAGTTCGATTCAGAACCAACCAAAGTGACAAGTAAATAGAGAAGAGGATAGACTGATAATGATAAGAGAGATACAGAAGATATACTGGGAGATGAGAGGTTGCAAGTTAAACAAAGGTCGTGAGTTAAGTAGAGGTCGCTCTACTAATAGAGGTAGCCCGGAAGGAAGTAAGCAACATGCATCTAAGGACATGAGGATGCATAGAATAAGATAGAATTGGTAAAGTGATGATAAGGAAGCCTATGATGAAGAGTAGAGGCCAAGTAAAGGAAAATGGAATGATGAAAGGTACAGAAATAGTGGGGAACCATATATAGGGAAGCAACTCACCAAGTCTAAGTTAGTGGAGCTAATGAAAGACATCTAGAAGGAGAATGATGAAGAAGAACTCTTCTAAGTAGTGTCGCCCATCAAGTTTAATATTGAAAGGGCACCTGCTCATAAGGGTGGAAAGCCCCAACTTTAAAATAATCTATTCTAAGAAAGGAAGTCCCAAAAGTCATGTGAGGAACTACCGTGACTTCATGGTTGCTAGGGGTAACGAATGCCTTAATGTGTAAGCATTTTTCAAAAACTTTATCTGAAGATGTTGGCAACTGGTTTCACATGCTGCTTAGCCATAGCATTTCCGGTTTCAAAGATTTGGTAGACAAAATGATATGTAATTTAGGGTGAACATCTTAACAAGTTTGTAGAAAGGTTTAGAGCAGTAGCTATCCAAGTGAAAGATCTAAATGACCAATTGGCAGTGTAGATCATGCAATCCAATTATCAATTTCAAGAGTTATCTGACTCACTATCATTGGATGAGCCTACCTTAATTTAGAATCTATTGAACAGGGCAAATAAGTATGTCAGGTAGATACCCAAAGTCGGATGTTAAAAGGATCTGGGGGAAGAAATGATGATTCTAGAACCTCTTCAGGAGGGAAGTCATAGCATGGGTCTATAGGAAAATACAAGAGAAAGAGAGTTAGGTCCTCTCGAGGTCAGGAAAGAAGGAATCATAGCAGTGGTGGCCAGCATGATGATGGTATGAGGAGGTATAAAAAGCTAATATTGTGCTTACTACAAAATAAGAAGGCCAATACTGACAAGTGTAGAGCTTGGACGGCATAAATAGATAAGATGTCTCAAAATAAAGACCTTAAAAGTATCATTGACAATTATAAACTTGGAATGCCCAAAATCACTTTTGTTGTGCTCAGAATGCCCAAATCACTTTTATTTTGAGTATTTGACTAATTTACTTGAAATTGTGATCTACTAATATTATTTTAATTGTTTGAGCATTGTTGTAGCAAATTTGAACTCAAACAAGTCAAGATGAATTATTAACTTGCTAAAGAATTAAAGACCTTAACAAAAGCTAAGAGGTAGAGCACGATACCTCAATGTCTCATGCGCTACAAGCTCAAAGGAAAGTCAAATTATAAGGATCAAACTATCTCGTAGAAAAGAAAGACCTAATAATCTTGATAGAAAGCAAAAATACATGCATTTTGATCGAACTAATCCATTGACACAAATAGTTCACAAGAGAAAATCGAGTTATTTTGGGTCCTAAAGGATTAATGGAACAAACTGCTAGTTTTCAGTGACTCCGAATGCAACAATGGAAAGTCTGAAGTAAGACAAAGCTAAAAGCAAAACAAGCAAGGGTTGATGATCTGTCTTGCGCGCTACAGTGTCAAAATCAGTCCCGAGAGCAAGAGGGTGACTATCTTGCTCTATATGTTCTGCTGGGTCTTTACCTTATTGGTTGGTTTTCATAAACTACCATGTAACGCACGCTACCTCTCTATCTCATGTGCTATGTTGCTTGGATCAGCACCAACGGCTAAGACATTAAATGCTGGCTGATGTAACAAGTGCCATTTTGAAATAGCCATTAGGAAAAGTCAGTAAGTGGTAGCGCACGCTACCCTCTTGTCTCGCATGCTACCTATGGCTTACGGGTTGCAACTGCTAGTATTGAAAGAACCTTTTCAGTAATAAAGAACACTTAAGACGGACTTGCATAATAAGATGGGGGAAGTCTTATTTAATGGATTGTATGTTTTGTTATATTGAGAAAGACATATATCTGAAAATTGAGAATGAAGTCATTTTAACTCGTTTTCGAAATATAAAAGAAATTGCCACCTAAAAAATAGTTGTATTTTAATATGTATGAATTTGTATTTTATATATATATATATATATATATATATATATATATATATAATTTTGCATTTTTCTATATAAATTTCAATTTTACTATGTCCGCTACCTTTGATTAAATTTAACCCCAGTCCTCCCCTAAAGTTTAGGCCGGCTACTATTCGCCTGTAAGTATACTGTCGAAAAGCAACCCGCAAGTATACGGGGGCATTTGTAGTATATAGGAAGCACCTAAGGTCGTATTTCCTTAAGAACTAACGAGTGCTAATACTAACTCTTTTTCTATTAACTATTCGACAAATTGAATGTGATTGAATTTTAATGAATAAAAACAAACTTATGCAAGCAACAGTAATTCGCTTCTGAAAAGCAGAAGAACAATAATTTTTCAAGTGGAGAAGAAAACAATATATGGAAAAAAAAGGTCTAGAAATCGTAATCCGTAAATTAATCCTTTATGATATCGAATACACCCAATTGATTATTCTAAAGTATTCAGTTTCTGAAATAACTCAAAAATAAAAATTATTCTGTTAGCAATCGCATTTATAGAATTCAATTTATCAAAACCAAATACTACTCTTAAAACTCATATTTCTAATTCATTTTAAGACCTTAAAAAGACGTAATTAGACAATGAATTTCAACTTCCGTTCCTTCATTCAAAACAACCTAGGTTAGAAATAGCTAATCAATTATCCTTCATCATTTGTTCAATCCAATTAAGAAAGAAAAATCAGAATAATTAAATGGGATAAAATTCAAGTCTCATATGAAAACTTACTTCATACTATACCCTAGACAAATAATAAATTTAGATCATCGTCAAAATCACAAACTCAACAGAATCAAATCACAGAATATTTTCTAAGGTTCATCTCGAAATCCAGTCATAAATGAAATCAGTTCATTCACAGAGTAAACAATTCAGTGAAATTAAACAACAATGAAAGGAAGAACAGAGACAACATTACGATTTCAGCATAATTAAAAATGAAGATACAAAACTGCAGTATTCATTCTTCACTACAGTGAAGAACACAAGCTGCTCCGCTTGCAATTCAAATGTGAAAAGAGCTCTGTTTTTTAGTTGGTTTCTCTTTACCTCGATCGTCTGGCAGCTGAATTTGCAATGCCATTCCTCTGTTAGAATTGACAAAGATCGCGTAAATCTCAATTGACCACCTTTGCTTTCTTCCCAACCGGATTCTTCTGCTTCAGATTATGCAAAACCAAGGGCATTGAAATTATGTTCCTCTGTTCCTCGATTTTTTCTGGTTCTGTCTCTACTTTCGAATCTCCTTCTCTGTTCAAAATCGATTCTGGCCTTTCTCTCTTTGGGTCTCCCTTCCCAATCGTTCCAGCCTATTCTCTTTTGTTTTCTGGTTTCCGGTAATGAGTATGAGTTCCGGTGGTGAATTCCTGTTCTTTGTCTCTCACCACCGGAACTCTCCTCTGTTTTTTTTATCTCTAACCTTCTTCACTATTCTTCCTCTCCTCCGATGTCCTCTAAATTTTCGAAATCCAAAAACCCAAAATCCCACAACAAATCCGGTCTCAAATCCCCTTTGAATCGGTCTTTATCCTCCAAATCTCTACTTCGATCAGATACCCAATCCCCATCTTCGTCGAAAATCCTACATTGAAAAAGCCTTCTGATTCTGATTTCGGTCAGTTCAAAACGTAGCTGCACTTTCCTCCTTCTCTTTATTCAAAATGATGCGTTGCACAACATCTTTTATTCCCCTGAGTGAAAAGGTGTGTATTGCATAACTATTAATACTCTCCAAAACGGCAAAGCTTCAGGCATTCAACCCAGCCTCCTCTTCTTCCAAAACGGTGTGTTTGCACCTCATAAATCCCTTCTGGTTTCATTTCTTCTTCCTCGTCAAATAGGGGTGTGCAATGGTCGGGTTCGGGTCAACCTGAACCGAACCCGACAAACCCGAAACATGAACATTTTATACCCCAAACCGACCATAACTTAATTTCAGACCCTGATCCCTATTAACCCGAAAATATCGGGCCTCGACCCGAAATACCCGAATTTATTTTTCCAAACAAGAGAAACACAAAGCTCAGGAAGGAAGTAGAGACAAAACCCATCATCACTAATCAAATTTGGAGAACCTAAAACAAACCCAAGTAATAAATAACATAATTAATCAATATTTACACAAATCCAAAATTATAAAAAAAAACCAGAGTTGAAGTTGAAGAGCTCGAGCTTTGAAATGAAGGAACTGCATTACTTGAATATTTAACAAAAAAGGAATAAACTTTTGTAGAGTTAAAGAACCCACAAAAGCCAAATTTGCACCATTACTGAATTTGGATACAACTAACGAATCTAGATATTGGTTTAAGAAACTAGCAATTCAAACTTTGACCTGCAAAAATAAAAAACCTTGTTTAAAAAATTATAATACTTTGAAGATAATTCTTAAACCTAGAACTATATTAGCACACTTACAAAGGAAATCGATCAAAAGACATCTGTCGGACAATCTACCATTTGTCGGTGAAAAAATAAGCGACCATTTGGAGGATTAAAATGGAAGCCAAGGCCGGTGGCGAGTCCACCGATGTCGGAATTAGAATCGCCAAAATTGAAGATGATTGGACAACTACTCCTTTCAACTTATCTATATTGTAGCACTACCACCTGATATCACTTCAGATATGGGCTTAGTTTTATTCATTTTCGTTCCCTGTTGGCTTTTGCTTGAGGTGGAGATGGTGGCGGTGGAAGAGAAGAGAGGTGGTGGTGGTGGTGGCGGTGGAAGAAAAGAGAGGTTGTGGCGGTGGCAGAGAAAGGAGAGAAGAGGTTTTGAAGATTAAGGTTATGAATCAATTTATATATAAGAAATCGGGTTTCGGTTGGGTTCAGGAATTTGTGGGTTGAACCCGAACAACCCGAATTATCTCATATTTCCAAACCAAACTGACCATAATAAATATTCGAGTCAGTTCGGTTCACGTCGGGTTGATTGGTTTGGTTCAGATTTTGCACACCCCTATTTTCAGAGTTACTGTCTTCTTTTCAATCATTATTTTATTCCAAAACCTCTCGCCCAATTCCTCTTTTGAATCCAGGTCAGCAAATCTTCAAATATGCAATTGAATCATATAATTGTTTCTACCTGCTTTTCTGTTTCAAAACCAAAGCACAGAATCGCAGTCTCAATTCCAATATTCAAAACGCAAAAGAACCTTGCGTTTTTGTAGAAAAGGCGGAAATCTGGGGTCTTTGCAAAAGTTGACCAAGTTTAGTGGCTGAACTAATTTCTAAAACCCTTCGAAGTTAAGCTTTATACCCAGAACAACACTCACTGTTTGCTTGACAATGTTTTCTCGTCTTCTTCCCAAGACCTCTCAGCTCCGTCTCTTGTACAATCTTTCTTCAAAATCCCCTCTCTATCATCACTCTCCTCACCATTCTAATTTCAACTTCCTTGTTCTCAGATCATTTTCCTCCAATAATAGCGACAACAATAACAACAAAAACAACAGGTGGCAGTTTTCTCAAGAAAGTGATGAGAAATTCGATTCATTTTTCAAACAAGATTTTGAGAAACACGATTCTTCATTCTCAGAAGATTCGACCAATGAATTTTCGGGCGTCACTGATAGTCCACCAGCTGAGTTAGATTCATGGACTAAGGAAGAAGACAGTCCTGGCGATCGAGATATATTTGAGGCAGTTGCGGAGGAGTCGTCTGAGGCGAAGCATGACAGTGGTATTGGCTTCTTGTGGCAGACACCGGAGATGTGGAATTTGGATGAGAGGAAAGAGGAGAAAGATGAGATCTTCAATATTGTAGAGGATTCTGTTAGCAAGGAAAGTGAAACCCTCGAGAAAGAGCAGAAGGAGCGCGAAATGCTCGAGAAAGAGGAGAAAGAGCTCATTGCCATTCTTAAAGGTGACATATTTTTAAGGACTATATGCTTTAATTAGAGAATCTTTGTTTTGTTATTACATACGATGGAACAGACCTGCTGTGCTTGTTAGAGAAACTGTCATTCATAATATATTCTTTTCTGCAGAAAGAACTCTTCTTTGCCATTTGGTTAAATAAATTCTGTTGACATTGTAATGTATATGCATCTTACTCATTTACATTTAGTGAAGAACATAATGTATGTCTTTTATTAACTATTTTTGGCTTCTTAGTTAGGCAAATTAACTATTTTCCTTGTAATGTCATAGATTCTAGAAGGAGGATAATCTTATAGTCTGAATTAGTTGATTACCTAAACATTATTTTTCTTAAACAACCTAATAAGAAAAATGATATTCTATTTTCTGTGATCCTTTATTTATGTCTTTTAGACTGAGTTGAGATATTTTTAATATTATTATATAGGCCTGCGGAATGTACTGGTACAGATTTAATTTCAAGTGCTCACTTTGGGCAGAGATTAATGTTTTGTTAACCTTAATGGTAGTAACTGGTTGTACTTCTTCTATATGCGTGTGAACACTAAAATGAATATAAGGAGTTTGTTCTTTTTGTAACAAAAATTACTTTTAGAGCATATTAAATTTATAGCATTTCGTTATTCTAAACAACAATAGCATTTTTCAATGGTCTAAATTAATGCTTAATCACTGTAAAATATGTACACCCATGAGTATGGCAGTATGTTATTTTTTTTCTCAAAGACCTTCTTCTTGTTGCCAATTTTGCTGTTGTGTGAAGATTATGTGTCCTTACTGTATTTTTGTTTAGTTGGAAATCATTTTATTTTATTGATAAATCTATGGAACGATATTCAATTGGGTAAAATATTAAGACTTCTTTTCTTTACAGTTGGGTTATTCTATACATAGTGGGCTGGTTTATGTTCCATGTTCACATATTGTGTAGAAGGTTTATACGTGTTATTGTCTCTTGCAGGTCCAAATCTTGCATTTGGTGACCTCATTGCAGCTTCTGGAATCACAGATGCTATGCTAGACAGTTTGATTGCTTTGAAGGATTTTGAAGGGATTGAGGGTTTGCCTCCCCTAAGTGAAATAGAGGAACTCCGATACGAAAAGAACACAAAAAAATCCACGAGGGCAGACATAGAGCGTCAGAAGCAGGAGGAAGTTGCAAAAGCTAGAGTGAGGCAAGTAGATGATAAAGGAAGGGCTTATGGAACAGGAAGAAGGAAGTGTAGCGTGGCTCGTGTTTGGGTTGAACCTGGAAGTGGAAAATTCATAGTTAATGATAAGGAATTTGATGTCTATTTCCCAATGCTTGATCAGCGTGCTGCCCTGTTGCGACCCTTTGCTGAGACAAAGACCTTGGGTCTTTGGGATGTCAATTGTACTGTTAAAGGAGGTGGTGTTTCAGGTAAGCTTGACCATTTATAATTGCAATAGCATCAATAGTTTTCTTTTGTCTTGAAATGCCTTCTCAAGTTATTGAAGTTAACCATTCGTATCTGCAGTTTTAAGAGAGGTTTATACCCTGTATTATATGGGCCCAATTAACCTGCAGTAATTTCTTAGTTTTCTACTGATTCTTGAAGATTACACGGTCCTAATGCATTCTCCTTTATCCCCACTTCCTACTGTTTTGCCAACTTGGTGCATTCTTTGAAAAATGACTGGTAAGAGTGGTTGAATGATATTTGTTAGTTTATCTTGAATGCGACTCTTCATGGATCTCTTAAAGACATCAAGTTTTAGTTAGATAGTTGCTAGAGTCCCTTCATGGGAAAACAATTTTATTTTCTCCTATCCATTTCCATAGGCTACAATCCTTTTGCAAACGTAATTTACATAGTTAAAATTTGTGATTTTGCAAGCGCGTGAATTAGCATTTCCATCAAGCACATGAGTTGAAGGAGAATTTTTGACAGTTTTTTAAGAAATAGAGATGGGTTCAAGTTATCATTTTAAATAAAAAGTATAAGTGATGATAATGTGGTGATTACTTCCTTCAATATCAATTTTGTCTTTGTTCTGCTTCTAAAATTTGTAACATGTCTCTAGGATAAGTCCATTTAGCTTGGCTAGCGTGCTTGGACTAATTAGGGGAAGTATTTTACGGTGCATAGGGTCTGTTTGTTCTCTGATAACATCGTGTCTATTGTTGTTTATATGTTCTGAGTCATAGCCTTACTGGACCACATAATCTAATATTTCAAATTCTTATGATCTAACTTGAACATGTTTACCCATTTTTCACTATTTTTAGATGATATTTGTACAAATCAAATGTTTTTGTGGTGACAGGTCAAGTTGGAGCTATCCAGCTGGGGATCAGCAGGGCGTTGCAAAGTTGGGAACCTGATTTACGTCCTCCCCTTAGAGATGGTAATTCCCTTGCCTATCAAAAGATCATAATTGCATCTCATGCTTTAGTATATTGTAATGCCCTTTCTACTACTCACTAAGAAGAAGATTCCAATTTTCCTGGTTGAAGTGAGCGATGCATGCAAAATTCTTCTTTTTGATTTGTGGATTGTTGTCTTTCCTCTCATTCTATTTCTGGTCATGTAAGTTTGGTGTGGCATTACAGTACTAGTTCAGATGAAACAGGCTTCTGCCATATGCAAATATTTTTATTTTTTGTTTTGAATCAAATTTTGGAACTGCATATTAATTATATGTGCTTTTATGTTTTGCTAGCTGGTTTCTTGACGAGGGATTCGCGTGTGGTCGAAAGGAAAAAACCAGGAAAAGCAAAAGCAAGAAAGAGCTTCCAATGGGTCAAACGTTGAACGGTTACAAGATTGCTGTTATAAACAACCATTTTTGTATCAAAATCTCATATTCAGATCACTACTCAGTAGCTTGGAGGTTTGTTAGCTAGCTTTTTATTTCTTTGACGAAGCAACTTGTAGCTACATATACAGCATACTTCTTATATGAGCCTGATATTCATCATTTTTTCAGCTTTTTAACCTGTCTTTGGCAAATAAAAGGTGTTGATTAGATTATAGCAGCAGATCAACATGATTTGTTCTCCATTTGATTACAAAGACTTTGATGAAACTGTGTAGGTCCTTTCTGCTTTGTTCATTTTAACCCGGTGTCTGAAGTTTAGACAGGATTTTGTCTTCTTCTTTCTTTTTTTTTTTCCAAAAATTTTACAAATTGTGAAAGCAATCAGTGGTAAATTATAATAGACTTGTACGGGTGTAGAGAGTGAGTTTGTTTGTGATAATAGATTGTACGAGTATATATATATATATATATATATATATATATATATTTGTTTTCTAAATAAAAGGATTTATGTTTTTTAATCTTCCAAATAAAGTGAATGTAAGTTCTATATAATTCAGTTATAAGGTATTCTTTAGGAAGTCATTTGGTTATCAGAATTCAACTAACTTTTGCAAGGAAAGCTATTTTCTTAGAAAAGTAGATTTCTAAAAAAGGTAAAGATAGGAATGTTAAATTATCTGTTGAGTAAAAATAAATTTTTTCTAGAGTATAGTTAATGTATGAGCATATGTATAACATCCTTGTTTTCTAAATAAAAGGATTTATGTTTTTAAATCTTCCAAACGAAGTGAATGTAATTTCTATATTAATTCAGTTATAAGGAATTCTTTAGGAAGTCATTTGATTACCAGAATTCAACCAGCTTTTGCAAGGAAAACTATTTTCTTATAAAAGTAGATTTCTGAAAAAGTAGAGATAGGAACTTTAAATTATCTGTTGTAAGTAAAAATAATTTTTTTCTAGAATATAGTTATATTTTGTTGAATTGTACAAAAAAATTATTGTTCAAGGTTAAGTTTTGACCCCCAAACACCCGCCGGATGATGAAATCAGGTACTTAGAAGCAGCAAACTAAGGGGTTGTTTGTTACCATTTTGTGTTTTGTGTTTTTTATTTTCAAGAAACAAAAAACTGTTTTTAGTTTTTGTTTTTAGTTTCTGAAAAACTGTTTTTTTTAATATATATTTTATTATATTTATTTTTTAGATAATGTACTGAAAAAAAAAATTATATTTCATAACTTTGTAAGCAACTCCCTAAATACATTGCTAATGACATTTGGAAGCATGTTTAGCATAATCTTATCAACTACTATGTATCTTGTTGACTATATTCTACTGCTATACTTAAAATATCTACGTATTTTTACATATTGAAAACACAAAGCATATGTTGAAAATCTGTTATTTATTGAAAGAGGCTCGAT
>CATIWJ010205317.1:0-11438 GCA_949640765.1 Croton laevigatus | reverse complement strand
TTCAAAATTTTCATTTTTCAACTCAAGTGAAAAGATCAACTAAATTACAGTTGGCAGCAACTCATCATTTTCTTTCTACTCGGAACACCATTTCACACTTGGGATTATCACTTTTTTAGTGTATTTAGGAATAGTATATACGGATTTGGTGTGTTTTTGTTTTTTTTTTTCAACTTTCTTCAGTGCGCCAGTCTAAGTAGCGCACTGGCCACGTGTCATCGTCCCCTCCAGTTTAAGGAGCGCACTGAGCGGTTTTATTCCGCCATGCAAACAATGCAGATTATTAAATTCAAATGGTGCGCCTATTCAAGTGGCGCACCGAATTTCTTTTTTTTTTTATTTTTTAAAAATAAAATTATAATAGGCTCACTCATTTGACTAGTCAAAGTTATATTAAAAATAGGGTTGATAATATTATTCATCTCTCTTCTGTTTATTATCACTTTCCTGTGCCTATTATAATAGGCGCACCCATTTGACAAGTCTATTATAATTTTATTTTTAAAAAAATAATAAAAAAAAGAAATTCGGTGTGCCACTTGAATAGGCGCACCCATTTAAATTTAATCATTTGAATTGTGTGTGTGGCGGCTTGTCTAATAAAATCACTCAGTGCACTCCTTAAACTAGCGCACTGGAGGGGACGATGACACGTGACCAGTGCGCTATTTAGACTGGCGCACAGAAGAAAGTTGAAAAAAAAAAGTAAAAACACACCAAACTTGTAATTTTTTTTTCCACACCAAATCTGTATATATACTATTCCTAAATACACTAAAAAAGTAATAATCCAACTTAACTTTGTATGATATATATATATAATATTTCTATATTAATTAGACCATATTTAATGGATTTTAAAATTCAACTCTCATTATTAAAAAAAAAACTCGTCATCAGCTAGGAAAATATTGGCATAGCTAAAAAATATCAATAGATTAGGTATGAAAAAATAGGTTTTGGAGGCATTTTCAATAGTCTATTACTAGTACTAGAAGAATCGTGTTATTAGTAACAAAACTTCTATGTTAAAAAAAAAAAAACAAAACTTCAATAGCCAGCAGTTCTGTAATCCGAAACATATGAATAAAAATTGATCTATGTACAATTGTGTCTAATTTACGATGCATAATCAAATTTCCAAATTCTATGTGAATTGGAATCGTAATAGTATAAATTATCGAGACATCCAATTTAATTTTAAATAAAATCCCATAATATTTCATTATTTTTTCGTTGTTTGAAAATACTTCTCTTCCAATTTATTTTTTCCAATGATAGAGGTTTGGTTGGACTACTTCTCCACTGTTTTTTGAAAGTGAACATTTTGTTGTGAGAACAAAGGAATAATTATGATTTGAATTTCCTTGTTAAAACAAATCATTAAAAATTTGTGCATAAGTAGGGACTGAGTTCCGGACAAACTTTCAAAAAAAAAAAAAAAAGAAGAAAATTCAGTTGAGTATTTATTATATTGGCTTCTCGTCCAACCAGCGGCTATAGAAGTCTAATGATTCTTGTGGCTTGTACTCAGGCACTGTATGGCCTGCACCCTGCAAGTTATTTCATTTTCATTATAAATAGATATACTTTTCAAACATTTATTTTTTTTGACAATCAACATTTTTAATTTTAATACAATAGTTTTTATTCAATATTAGAAATAATAATAATAATATGTCAAAAAAAAATAATAAAAAGTTACCTTTATGGTTAAGAAGGTGAAGTTGTAATCGTATCCTTGCAAATACCTGTCATTTTCAATTAATAATAATAATAATAAGAAAAATTTACTATTTAATCTCTAATATTTAGTCAATATTACTATTTAGTTACTAAATTTTGGTAATATTACATTTACATTACTGACTTTTTGTACTATTATATTATATCGTCAGTCCATCTAATTTTTTAGAATATTTCTTGAAGAATATGACAATATATTCCAAAAATATTCTTTAAATACTGGACAGAGAGTGGCGATATAATATAATATGTCAAATTTCAATGGCTAAAATAATAAAATTGTTAAAATTTATTGGCCAAATAGTAATTATGACCAATAATTATTAGTAAATTTCACTAATAATAATAATAATAATACTACTGAAGAATAAATACCCAGCAACTTCATCGTTGGAAGTCCATGATCTCCATTCATCAACTATTTTATATCCAAGTGATCTGGTCCAAGCTTGAGTTCCAGTGTATGGAACACACATATCATGGTCTCCACTGAATATATAATTAATCCATCAATTAACAATTTAGATTTTTAACTTTCAAAAATTTTTTTTTGTAATATTATAAAAAAATACATAAAATGTAATCGTAATTACAGTATATATTATATATTGAAAAGAAATATATTTATTATATATATATATACCTATAAATGAGTGCTCTGTATCCATGGGTGGTGAGGTTCATATGATAAGGAAGCATACTTCCAGAGCTGAATCTAGAATAAATTATTCTACTTGAGCATAGCTCCCAAACACCAGCAATCGATTTCTGTAATAATTTAATTAATTAGTATCAATTAATCATTATTCAAAAATTGCAAAACAGAAATTGAAATTAATTTTACACTTACTGGTTGTGCATGGATTGCTTTCCTTACTGATTCATCATTTAGCCATGCAGTCGCAACTTCATCATCCTATAATCACAAAATTACTTTTAATATGGCAATTTTTTTATATATATATTTATGGATTTCCTCAGCTACATTAAAACTCGGTAGGCAGAGTTTTGCCGTTTTCAAATGTTATGTTTAGGTCAAATCTAAATTAGTCGACACACGTAATTTAGCTTTCAAAAATGGGATAATTACATAGAAAAAAGATGATAAAAATACTTACAAAGCATGGGACACCACCATGTTCGGCAATTTCCGGCCACAAGGTGCCCGGTTGCATTTGTCCTCGGAGCGGCCATGCGCGGCCGAAAATTCTCTTTCTGACCTTAAGAGGTCTCTCAGTTTCCCCTAATTTATGAAAACTCGCTGGCCATAAACTTGTTTTATTCCCTTCTTTAAATGCATTTGGGTCATGGTAGCATGTGTCCAAAATGTCATATATGTTTAGTCCTGTTATTGCCTATAATAAATATAATAATAATAATAATAATTAGTTAAATCATTTTAATAGTGTAATTTAGTTTTGAATTAATTAATTGGTTGATTATAAATTTACCTCATAAACTTTGTCGACGGCTGTAGAACAAGAATCATTCCCAGGTTTAGTTTGATTTCCGAAGCAAAAAGCTTGAACTTCCTGCACAAATTATTAAAAAAAAATACTTATTTAAAAAATGATATTAATCATGATTAAAATATAATAATATTAATTAATTAGCTTTTTAGGGTATTAAAAATATTTTTTAATTTATTTAGAAATTTTAATATTTTTATTAATAATTATATTTGTATAAAAAATAATTGTGTTATACTAATAGTTTATTACTTACTTCGTAAATGTTATCAGAGATAAGTGCCATTCCATGTGCAAAAGGCACAAGTGATAATAAGGTGCCATCAAATTTGGTATCAGTAACTCCATTACCCACCAAATAACCCTTCATATTTGTACAAAAAATATATACATTAAATTCAAGCTCTAAACAAATTATTTATCTTAATTAATCATCTATTAATCATAAAACATACTTTAAAATTGATAATAGGTTCTACACCTGCCTTTATCCCTACAAAAGAAAAATGCGAAAAATAAATACCAGAAGATTAAAATTAAAAACATGTTTGATATAATCACTTTTTCAAGTAATTTTCAACATTAACGCTGTTTTTTTTATAAAAAATTTAATGTGACATTTAAATTGAGATTTAGCGTTGTAATAAAAAATTATAAACAGTTTTCTGTTTTTTGTTTAAGAAAAATTCAAACCGTTGACTACTTCGATTGCAAGTGTAGGCACGTAAATTCCAGCATAAGACTCTCCAGAAATATAAAAGGGGTTTTTTACGAACTCTGGATATAATTCAAACCACTGCAAACAAAAAAAAAAAGAGAAATTTGAGATTAATTAATTAGTGTATAATTATGTGATTAGTAATTTTTAATCTGTAATTAAATGTACCTTAAGAAGGAAAGTATGGGTATCGGCAGCAGTACGCCAATCATCAGTTGCATAATTATTTGAGTTATTTGAATAAGAAAGACCAACCCCACACGGAGAATCTAAATAAATTATGTTTGAAACCTAAAAAATAAATTCAAATAATTAGTAAAATTTTAATTTAATCAATATTAAGATAATATATTTATAAATGAAATAAATGATTTATTTTTTATATAACCTTGGACCAACTATATGGATTGAGATGCAAAATTGGTAGGCTTTCTTTTGTTTGTCCTTGTTCATAATTGAATGGTCCTGCATGAATAATATTTATGATTTTTTTATATAAATGTATATTCAAAAATTTTAAAAAAATGTTGAAAAGTATGATAATTTGATGCTTACCATGTTCATATACAAATCCGTCAAAACTAGAACAACCTGGTCCTCCATTTAGCCATAAAACAACAGGATCTGTTGACGGATTTCGTTCAGAAACAATGAAATAGTAGAACAGATTCTTCTCATCCAATGTTACATAACTACACAAATCATTCAAAAGAAAACATTTTTATACACATTATAAAAATTGTAAAAACGCATCATTTTTTTTATATAATTTTCATAAAATTTTCAGAAATTTTGTTTTCATTTACAATATTTAAGGAAAAAGGAAAGAAAATAAGATAAATAAATAAAGATTATAAGTTAATGTACTTACCCTCCATAGTGTTTTGAAGGGAAAGTTCCATTGAAGCCAGGAACATAAGTGATGAGAGCCTCTTGAGGAGCTGCTTCAATGCTAATTAGTGATGAAAAGCTAATTAAAACAAACAAAAAGAAATGAAATTTATAAGAATAATTATTATTTTCCATGATTTTCTAATTTTATTGTTGTAATTAGCTTCAAATTATTAAGGATTAATTCCCAAATGTTCTTGATTACATTATATATAGAGAGGAGGAGGAGATAGGCGACAAGAACATATGCGTGAATATATTTATATATGAAAAAGATTTTTCGATAAATTTAAGGAAGTAATGATGATTAGATTAAATGATGACAAATGGACCAGTTTAGGTATATGGACGGCAAGTATATGTACAGCTAGAAAAATGAATTGTAATTGACGTATGATTGTAAAAAGTAGACTTTTGAATCGATACACACGATAACATCCTTCAATTTCTTTTGTTCTTCCTTTTTCTTCTAGGTTAAGTGTTTAGCAATTTTTTCAAATAGTTTTTAGGCTTTTACTTGATCAAAAAGTGAGAAAATATATGTTTAATGCGTCTAATAACATAACATTTGAGTTAGGTTTTAGAGGTTTATAAAAAAAATTTACTCTTTTAACCTAGCAGGGTAGCTTAGGTGTGAACGGAGATCAATCAAGCTTAACATAAACTATAAAACGGATATGGACTTGAACAGTGAGTTAGTCCCAACACAGAAAAAAAAAAAAACATTAGCCCTATAATTCATAGATAAAAAATTCACATCGGTTAAAAATATCGTACCACCAAAACCTACAAAAGTGCAATAGCTAAGTTAATTGGTTAGTACTAACATTTTAACATCGGCAAGTTCAAACACGAATAAGTTCATTCCGATCCATTTTCTTATCATAAGATTTGGCTGCCACTCATTTTATCAAGATCTACCCGATTTTATAAAGTTCTCTTTGCTTCTTTCTTCCTACTTTTAAAGGTTGATTCTCATAATTAAAAATTGTTGTTAAAAAAAAAAAGATAATTCAAAATGGTTAATAGCAATGTTTATAAAGAATTAAAAATTCCGTAAATTAAGCATGAACTGTTGATCATGATACTTTCTATAAAGATTCTAAAGTGCAGAGATGTCGAGTTTGATTTCTATCAACTACTATTAATATTTATTTAGTGCATAGGGAGGGCTACTCTTACTGTATAACCTATATTATTAACAAATTCATGAGTCGCGTTCTTCATATAAAAAAAATTAAAAATTCAAAAAATTAAGGGATTTATTTTGTCCTATGATTTAGAAAAGACTAATTTTTTTTCCCCAAAAAGATTAATTACTTTTCCCTATAAGGTCGTCCCCAAATTGCACTCAAAAACCAACAAAAAGAATAATCTCTAAACAAGAAATTTTGGATTGAAATTTATATATATTTTTTTAAAAAAACTATTTCATTATATTTAATGTAATGACATAAAGGAAAAGACTAGACAATTACTTCCTTAATTTGCGAGAGTCAATCCACCAACAAGAAGTCAATACGTAAAGACAACTCTTTTTTATATGTGAACGGTCAGACTTTTTTTTTTGGAAAGCTAGCCCGGTTTTGGGGCTTTGTCCCAATTAATATGGACGGATCCAGGTCACGCATCTCACAATGATTTGTGACTCTTCAAGCAAGAATAATTACATTAACTAACCCTCAAATCCGAGACTTGCTTTAGCTAATCTAATTCACTTGTCACTTACATCAATCCTATTAATATTAGATAGACATTTTTAAAAAAGTCTAATATGATGTTTTCTATGCAGATAATTTACCAATTTTTTTAATGGAATTTACCAATTTTGTTGAAGATAATATTACTAACTATTTTAAATAATAGAAAATATTGCAAAATTATCTTTGAGATTTGTCAAAATATATTATTTTATTTTTTTAATTTTAAAAATAAAATCTTTTATCTTTTTATTTTGATTCAATTAGACTAATTTATCCTTTTATAAAAATAATACTCTATTTTTTTTTTTATCAATTCTCTAGTTAATTACTACGTAATTAACATGTTCATTATTTATTCTATAAGTATCTCTAGCATTTTTTCCACGCGTATATCACAAATTAAGTTTCTAACAACTCATACGAAAAACATGACAAATTCTTCTAAAATAAATGATAACACAAAGGTTTAGTAAAATTAATTATATAATAAGTTAGTAAATTGACAAAAATATGGTATTATTTCATAAAAGGACAAATTAGTTTAATAAAATTAAAACATAAGAATGAAAGAGTCTATTTTTTAATAAAGATACAAAATTCAGTGACAATTTCATAATTTTCCTAAAAATATTATTAATAACTAATTACACTTTATTTTCTGGGGAAAAAAAATTACACTTTATTTAGTTTTATCTTCTCTTGGATAAAAGTAAAGTACAATGTTCCAAAAAATAATTTTCAATTTTTTGCTTTTTCCATATTCGCTATTTTCACAGGGGACACATGGTGGATTATGCGAATTTTTAATAGTCACCCGTGAAATTCTAATTCACGTATGGAAAGGTTTTATCTCTATGTGAGATTTGACTCACAGCCAATTTCCTTTAATATTTGGTGACGGTGACATTTTTATAATATTTAAATTATTTTTATAATTTTAGTGGGTTCAAGAAGAGATCGTGGAGTAAATTAAAGTACGAAATATATTTTGCTATGAGAGATATAGCCACGCTGGACGTGTATATAATGCACCAAAATTATAGTATTATTTAATTTTCACATTGTTTAATAAAAATGATTGATATTTTTTTTATAATTTTCTCATGCTATAATACACACAAAAAAAATTAGATAAAATTAATTAATAATATTTTTTTAAAAAAAAATACAATTACTAATAATATCACTTATTTAGGGGAAAGATAAATACCGTGTAACATGAATTATAGATTTGGGAGTTGGAACGCCCAAAAAGATAGCTAGAAATACAATTTTGGTACTTACAGAGGAAGTATTAGCTTAATATTGAGAAATGAAGACGAGTTAATTTTATTTTCCATTTTCAAACCTTTTAATTAAAAATATGACTGTGGATTAAAAAAATAATATAAATACAACATAAAACGATCATTTGCAAAAGCTTTCTTTTAAATTTTTTCTTTTATAAAATTTGGCTCTTATATTCTGATTTTTTATAATAACAACAACAACAATAATAATAATAAAAGAGTCCAATTTTCATATTGGTTTGCCATCTAACCAACGGGTGTAGAAATCCAAGGCCTCTTGTGGTTTATATTCAGGAACTGTATGTCCTGCTCCCTGCAATTCATTAAACATTATTGTATTATTATTCATAAATTAATCATAATTATTTCTGTTTTTTTGCTTTTTAGAAGATAGATTGACATTAAAAGTAAAATAACAAACCTTGATGGTAAGAAAGGTAAGATTATGCTCATATCCTTGTAAATACCTGCTTCCATTTATAATTAATTAATAAAAATACTACCCTATTATTAATAAGAAAATTAATTTTTAATTTAATTACCCTTTTACTAAAAAAAATTAATTTAATTTAATTACCCTGCAATTTGATAATGAGACACCCACGATCTCCATTCATCTATAATTTTATATCCAAGTGATTTTGTCCAAGCTTGGCTTCCCGTAAATGGTACACACATATCATGGTCTCCACTGCAAATGAAATTAAATTAAAATTATAAAAATTAAATTTATAAAACCAAAGAAATTTTCTTTGAATTATGTAAAAAAAAATTACCTAAAAATAAGTGCTCTATATCCCCATCTAGTAAGGGTTTTATGGTATGGAATCATACTTCCAGAATCATGGTGATACGTTAACTTGTGGGTACATAACTCCCATCGACCCGATTCCGTTTCCTACATAATATTAATAACATCAGTCAGTTACGAAATATAAAAAAATTGGAAATTTTGTTTTTTAATTTAAGAAAATTTTCAAATATTTTTTTTTACCAGTTGTGCATGAATCGCTGTCCTAACCAATTTGTCATTGAGCCATCTAGTTGCAATTTCATCATTCTAGTTGATAATTTCAATAACAGTGATCATGATTAGTACTTATTTTTGTTAATTAACCATAATTAATTTAAAAGAAAAATTATTTTTAAACTTACAATACATCCAACACTGCCTTTCTCTGCCAATTCAGGCCAAGATGGAACAATTCCGCCTTTCACCGGGGCCCATAGTGGCCAAGCTCGCCCGTATATTCTCTTTCTTACCGGAATATTTTTCTTGGTCTTCTTCCCTAGTTGCTGGAAACTTGGAGGCAAGCTTGTGTTGCTTTCAGCGTTTAAATTCGAATCGAGTTCATGGTAGCATGGCTCAAGAATGTCATAAACATTTAGCCCACTTAGTGCCTAATTAGCAGAATCTTTTAATTAGTATTAGCTACTTGCAGTTATAATTAAAACTTTAAATAAATTTTGTATATAAAGAAAAAATGATGTAATTTTTCACTTTTAATAGTACTGCTCAACTTAAAGTTAGATAATTAAGTATTTACAATTTGATGTTTGAATTATGGCGAATGAAACTACTAAAGCATAATGTAAACATCATTTTATCACTCTTAGTAGACCTACGCATCTCAAGTCTAATGAGTCAGCATCTATTATTTGATATGTGAGCACACTAGCAAATGAAGCTAACAAAAAAAAAAAAATAATAGACAATATACGTTATCATTTTTTATGGTCCTACTCAGCTCAAATCTTGATAAAACAGAGTCTGAGAAATCATAGAAGAATAACAAATAATAGAATTAACGCTTTTAATAATCTTAATCAGTTAAAACTAGGATTAGTACACTTTGTTCTAAACAGAACGAGTGAAGAAATATATATATATATAAGTTATCACTCTTAAATCTTTACTGCCTATCCTTTCAAAAAAAAAAAAAATGTCTTAGCTACTTAGAATCTGAATTAGTCTGCATTTCTAATTTATTATCTAAGTACTATAGCAAATGAAGTAAAGGAACAATAATAATAATAACATGATTTTTTTTTCCCTCACCTTATCAACTTTTTGAAGGGACTTATAGCAATCAGTGTTTGGTTCTTCCCCTTTACAAACAGCTTGAACATCCTATAACATTAAAATTAAACCATGAAATTATTTTCAATATCACCTAATTTGATTTTTGGTAATTCTAATAAGTGGATGGATGTATTGACTATACCCACTTCAAAAATATCATCAGAAATTAGTCCCATCCCATGTGCAAAAGAAACAATTGCATTGTCACCATCAAATTCTGGATCTGTGACCCCATTTCCCACCATATAACCCTAAATCAAATAACTATCATTAATTATATAATTAACAATAATAAATTAGTATAGAAATTTACTAACCAAAAATTAAATAAATACCTTAAAATTTATAATTGGATTTACTCCAGCCTTAATTCCTACAAGAGAGAAAACTCTAATTAATTAATTAACTACGAAAAAATCAAAATTGCAAACAAAAAAATAAAAAAAAATACCAGAATAATAGATCCAATTAATCAAAGTTTAGATAATTTTGAATATGATTAAAAATATATAATAATATAATTATGGAATAATAATAAAATAAATATAGGGTACCTTTGACTAGTGCAAAAGCGAGAGTGGGTACATAAATACCAGCATAAGATTCTCCAGCAACGTAAAAAGGATTACTAAGGAATTCTGGATATTGCCCAAACCACTAATATGCAAAATAATATTAGTAGTATTAATAAAAAATATAGTTACTCTAAAAAAGAATTATATATCAATTACTTACCTTAAGGAGAAAAGAATGAGTATCAGAAGCAGTTGTTAGGTCTCCAGTATCATATTCACTTTCATTTTTTGAGTATGAAAAGCCAACTCCAGCAGGAGAGTCCAAATAAATAATGTTTGAAACCTAAATTTATTAAGATTTTGGGGTTAAGAAGTAGCAATCTATCATATTATGTAATCTGTGCTTTTTCACGAAACTATCTATTTTAAAATCTAACATTCGGTAATTATGTAACATCTGAACAACAAGCAACAGAACACTTTAGAAAGAGAGTTCAAAACGCGTAATATGAACTAATTAACTGACCTTAGACCAACTATATGGATTAAGCTGCAATTTGGGCATACTTCCTTTTGGTTGACCTGCTTCAAAATTAAACGGTCCTGAAGGGGAAAAAAAAATTAAATTCTCAAAATAAATATACAATTAATTCTGTCTAGAGAATTAAAACTATGTTCATGCAATAATTATCAAATAGAGAAACATACTATTTTTCAACATCTCCATCAAAACAAACAACTATGAACATAATAGTTGAATACACCAAAAAGAGTAAAATAAAAACGAGCGCGACAGTAGAATTATACTATACCATGTTCATAAACAAAGCCATCAAAGCTAGAACAACCAGGTCCTCCATTAAGCCACAAGACAAGAGGATCCTTTGATGGGTTTCTTTCAGAAACAACAAAATAATAAAACAAATTTTTTTGACCTCCAACACTCACATACCTACAAAATTGGAGAGGAAAAAATCATCTTAATTACATATATTAAGTAATAATTAATTAAGATAAAATAATT
>CATIWJ010205305.1:0-16167 GCA_949640765.1 Croton laevigatus | reverse complement strand
TTTCGTTTTTCATTTTCAGTTTAAGGACATGAAGGTCCATCAAAGAATAAGCATCAAACAATTTAGGATATGTTGGCAAGGTTGTTCTTGTATTTGTGGTTATGGTCATAGGGTTATGGTTGTCTTCGTAGTTGTAGTTGTTGTTGTAGTTGTTGTTGTAGTTGTAATTGTGATTGTAGATGTATTTGTGGTGGTTGTAGCTATGGATGTGGTTGTAGATATAGGGTTATGGTTGTAGCAATGAATGTGGGTTTTTTTTTTTTTTTTTTGGACTTTAACAGAAGAGTTTATAGGCATTGATGGCTTCAATATGCTGCCACAAAACAAACATTTTGTTTTTTCAACATGACCGGATATCGATTGAGCTTACAGTAGTTAGGAAATTCTAATTATTCTCATCAGAAGCTTTCAATGCCCTCCTGTCGTTGACCATAAAAGAGAAGCAATCAGATAAGATTAGCATATTTACATAAACCGTTAAATACCATAAATTTCAAAAGAGAACTCTTAATCAATAAATAAACTTTGCAATAAATATTCTGTACAAAAGACTGGCTATTTGTTCGAGCACCGATCCGCTGCCTAAATTAAAGCCAATGATTCAGTTTCCTGACCTGAAAGAACCTACTTTTAGCATCAATGGCACTACCCAAAAAAAAAAGGGGAAAATCTTTCTTCATTAAGAAAGCAACACCATTTTCTCACATGAAATCAATCCATGATAAAAAGTGAGGGACTTTGCAAATTTATGAGTGAATTTCACCTAATATATCTGAACTTTGGAAATTTTAACATATTAATACCTAAACTTCAAATCCTTAATTAAAAATAACTGGACTTTACATAAATTTACACAAAATATATCTTTGGGCAAAAATACCCCTCCTTTTAGTTAGATAAAAGTTTTATTTCTCATTTTGACCCCTAACGTGACATTATTTTTCAAAATTGAAAAAATTATAGTTTTTACATTGATTTTTTAGTCAATAATGATAATAATAATTGAACAAAATTCTAGATGACTTTTTAATTTCTTTTTATATTGTAATGCAAATTTTATGTTTATAAAATATGGTTGTTCAACGGTCGGGTTCTGGTCAATCCGACCTGAACCCGACTAATCCGAAATTTCAATGATTATACCACCCGAATCGAACTGAATTTGTTTTTTTTTTTCCGGGCCTGACCCAACAACCCAAAACTGTCCGGGTCTGCAATTTTTTTTTTTTCAGATTTTAGGCAAAAAACATTCAGATTGGCAGCGTTTCAACCCGACCTGACCCGAAACTTGAAATTTCAATATTTTTCAACCCGAACCGAACCGACTAACCCTATCCAATCAGTTCAGTTTGGTTCAATTTGATCAGGTCAGTTCGATTTTCGCACACCCCTATATTATAAAATAAATACCACACTTGTTTTAAAAAAAAATCATTATTTAATTATCAAATACAGTTAATTCAAACAGAAATAATAAATATTATATTTAATAAAAAGATAAATAGTATATTTACTAATAAAAAATTAATCTATAATAATAACATTAATAATAATAATAATATTAATAATAATAATAATAATAATAATAATTTGAATATTTGTCTTACATAATTAAAAATTTATATTTTTAATATATTATAATTCCATCATTTGGATAAATTTCACTTGAGGTATCCGAACTTTGAAGATTTTAACACATTAATTTCTAAACTTTAAATTCTTATTTAAAAATAATTGGACTTCACATGAATTTGTACAAAATGTGCCTTTGTATGAAAATACTCATCCTTTTAGTTAAACAAAGGTTTTATTTATTTCTCATTTTGACGCCCTAATAAAAATTGAACAAATTATTATATTTTTTCATTGATTTTTTGTAATAATAATAATAATAATAATAATATATTATTCAAATTAGGCCATACCTATTTGAAATACTCAATTTCATCCATGAATTAAGCTCAATTTTCACCTATCCCATTTACTCAAATTTATTTATACACATGTTATGGAGCAAAATGCTATATGCAGTATTAATTTTTTTAAATATTGCAAAATATTAGTATTTATTTATTAATAAATTTAGTAAGAGCGAAATTTATTCTAAAATATATAAATTATTAGAATAATAATAATTATTATTATATAAATATAAAAGAATTTAAAAAATGTTATGAACTACGAAATAATATAATTAATCAACAAAAAAAGAGAAAAAATTAAATTACAATTGATGTTGGTTTAAAAAGAGAAATGTAAGGTATTTAGGTGGTGTTGGCAAATAACATTAGAATTAGTTTTAGAAGTTTTGATTTTTTAAAAAATTACGGAATAGAAAATAATATTTTACTAAATATTAAATTTTATTGATATTTACTAAAAATATATAGTTTGAAATATATATAAGTTAACTTTTCTTTTTCTTGAGAGTACAGTCAATTTCATTTAAAAGATAGAATTTTTTTTTTTTTTAAACTAAAGACATATTATTAAGGAAGCAAAGGGGCAAAAAGCCCGGATACAAGTTACAACCAACAATAACAAGTTTTGGGGTACAAACAAAAACAGATCACATACAAGTCTTTCTCAACATACAATCTGAACAATACAAAGAATAAAAAGAAATCTTGAACCACCATAGTATTATCAGATTTGAAGCTTGATCTTGAAATGGCACTCTTGAAATCCACCCAAAAATACAGACCAACAGATAAAGATGAAGAAACTCTCTCAGAAATTCCAGCCACCTACTTCTTGTGGCAAGTTCATCTTCAAGAACTTTAAAACTCCACCTAAAAACCCATTAGAGGAGATGCGAGAATACTAAATTTTGAAGCCCAAATAATTGTTCTACTAAAATAAATGATAAAAACTCATAGAAATCTTGTAGTTCTGCTTAAAAACCAAAACCCATAACTAAAACTAAAAAGGAAACAAGCCTAATAACTACAAATCAAAGAAACCAAACTAAGAAACAACTAAAAAAAACCAAAGTAGAAAAGACAACGAAAGAAAAAGAGGGTCACCATCGAAAACCATCGGTAGCTGCACAAAAACACCCAGGTCGGATACTAGAACCTTGTAAAAGAAGAGAGAGAGAGAGAGAGGAAAAAGGAAAGATGTTTAAGGGATGGAATTGTGATGTGTTAAAAATATAAATTTTTAATTATGTAAGACAAATACATAAATTAGAATGAATTATTGTTATTATTATTATTCAAATTTTATGAGTATTATTACATATTTAAATCTAATTATTATTTATATATTAGTGAATATAATATTTATTTTTTTATTAAAAATAATATTTATTATTTTGATTCAAATTAATTGTATTTAGTAAATAAAATAATATTTTTTTAAAAAAATAATATTTATTTTATAAACATATGATTTGCATTACAATAAAAAAAATTAAAACATCATCTATAATTTTATTATTATTATTATTATTATTATTTACTAAAAGAAATCAATGTAAAAAAATATAATTTTTCAATTTTGAAATATAATGTCATGTTAGGGGTCAAAATGAGAAATAAAACTTTTGTCTAACTAAAAGAAGGGGTATTTTGATCCAAAGTATATTTTGTGTAAATTCAGGGCTAATTATATTGAAAATAACTGAACTTTGGAGGTTCTTTTACTGCGGTACCTAAACTTTAAATTCTTTCACAAAAATAGCTGACCTTTGAAGAAATTTGCAAAGAAAACGATTTTATCCGTTTAAAGGTGGGAGCCGGTAACAATGCTGACGTGGCGCTGACTTGGCATTACTATAACATGTTCCCACAATCTCTCTCTTGCCCAATCTCTGCTTCGTTTGTCTTGTTGTTGGGTTATTTTGCAAGTATTATGAAAAGCAGAGGGCATAATGGTAAAATGCCGGAATTCATCTTCTTCCTCGTGAAAACGCCTCTGCCGCCGCCATTCTACAGCCGCTTGACCTTGAACTTCTGCCGAAGCCAACAAAGGTCACTGCTGCTCGCACGGCTCCTCTGATTTCAGTGACCATCCGATCAAACCAAGCCAAGGCATCTGTCTGGCCTCGCGATTCTCATGCTTCCAATATCCTTTCGATCTGACGAAGACAACAACTTACTTGACTCAAACCCGATCGTGAGGAACAAATCGCAAAGAAGAAGCTTCACCTTCACGACGTTGATCTAGACATTGAATCAGAACCAGAGCTTTATGTCGACACTGGAGACCCTTCGATCCGACAAAGATAGAGCTTCTGTTTGAAGGAAAATTAATCGTGAAGAACGAATTGAGGGAGCAAGAACTACAACATTCAAATATGCAAACCATATCAGAAAAACAATCAACAACAACAATCGACAATGACAGAGTTGCGAGGATCTTGTTTCTGTTCCTGCAAACTCAACTTCATCAAGGATATCTTCAATCTTTTTTTTTTTTCAGAAATCCCAGGCTTGGGTTCTGAGCTTCATCGGATGCCTCTAATCTTTTTTCAGAAATCCCATGCTTGGGTTCTTAGCTTCAGCAAAATGCCTCTAATTTTTCAGAAACCGAGGCTTGGGTCCTGAAGCAAGCAGTGATTTGTTCTTCACGACTTCAATCAACGCCAATCACTACTCGATTTCCAAAACAAGATCCGGCCACAACGAAGCTCAGTTGACTAAAGATATTGAAGATCCTCATGAAAACAGAAACTACAACACCCAGATTCCAATGCCAAATCAGAAACATCAACGGCAAGCAATCAGAAACAAATTTTGTATTCTTGAATGTATCATTATCAACAAATCAACATCATCAACAGATCAATATCATCAACAAATTTAATTGGTCTTTCTTCTTCAAGGCAAGAAGAAAAAAGAAAAACGAAACAGAGATTGGGTAAGAGAGAGATTGTGGGAACAGGTTATATTAATGCCAAGTCAGCGCCACGTCAGCATTGTTACCGGCTCCCACATTTAAACGGGTAAAATCGTTTTCTTTGTAAATTTCTTCAAAGGTCAGCTATTTTTGTGAAAGAATTTAAAGTTTAGGCACCGCAGTGAAAGAACCCCCAAAGTTCAAATATTTTCAATATAATTGATCCGTAAATTCATGTAAAGTCCAAATATTTTTAAGTAAAGATTTGAAGTTTTGGTACTAATGTGTTATAACTTCCAAAATTCAAATATTCAGATATTTTAAGTGAAATTTACCCTCATCCTTTAAACAAAACTGAGTGTTCTTAAAAAAAAAAAAAAAAAGACGAGTTAACATATATAAATTTCAAACTATCTATTTGTGTAAATGTCAATAAAATTTAATATTTAGCAAAATATTATTTCCAATTCCAAAAATTTTTAAAAACTCAAAACGTCCAAAACTAATTCTAAAACTATTACAAACATTGCCTAAATATCTTATTTTCTCCCTTTTAAACCAACATCAATCATAATTTAATTTTCTCTCTCTTTTATTGATTGATTATATTATTTTGTAGTTCATAAAGTTTTTAAATTTTTTTCATATTTATGTAATTATTATTGTTATTATATATATATATATTGGGAGTATGCGGAATAGGTGAAAATTGATGTTAATATATGCGTGAAATTAAGTATTTCGAAAGAAAATGAATTATTTTGTTATTTTTCTACACCAATATAGTATAGGCTAATTTTGAATAATAATAATAATAATAATAATAATAATTCAAATTTAATTATTATTTATCTATTAGTAAATATAATATTTATATATCTATTAAATATAATATTTATTATTTCTATTCAAATTAATTATATTTGATAATTAAAAAAATAATCATTTTAAAAAAAATGTAGTATTTATTTTATAAGCATACGATTTGCATTACAATATAAAAAATATTAAAAAGTCATGTATATTATTATTATTATTATTTACTAAAAAAAAATCAATGTAAAAAATATGATTTGTACAAGTTTGAAAAAGAATGCCAAGTTAGGATGTCAAAATAAGAAATGGAACTTTTGTCTAACTAGAAGGAGGGGTACTTTTGTTCAAAAGTATATTCTATGCAAATTTATATAAAATCTAGGTATTTTTAAGTAAAAATTTAAAATTAATATGTTAAAATCTTTAAAATTCAGATACCTTAAGTGAAATTTATCCTAAATTTATGAACAAACGTCACTGGATTGAAAAATAAAGAAGCTATCCTTCCTTTAGAAACTTTTCGCCATCAGTAGAACAAGGACACAAAGAAAGCAATAACGAAAGCAACATCATGAAATTGGCCAAGACGTCCCCACCACATTCAACATATATTGCTCTGTGCTGGTTCATTCGCTGAACTCCCAATTCCCTTCTTACACTGTTGCACTCTCACACTTGCACAAGGATTTAAATTTCTAAACTAGACACAAGACAATTTGTGTAGAGCATAAGACAAATTTAGTTCATTTAATTTATATTTAACAAAAGTAATTGTTTATTAGTATAGCATGCAAACAAAACTTTAGCATCCAATCCAAGTTAAGAACATATGTAGAGAGAGAGTCCCACAAAAACAAAAAAAAATCGCTAGTCAATTCATATTTAATAACCAAAGTGATCTCACCAACTCGTACCATAGAGTCATTCATTTGAGAAAACAATAGCACATGTAATATATATGAAGGTTACCATATAGATTTTCACATCAAAACAGTCAGTAAAAGGCTCTAGTCTAGGCCCTTTACACTGAGAGTCTCTTGTAAAATGAAGTTACCAAGTTATAGGCATGGTGGGCAGTGTGAATGGAGTTATCAACGTCTCCAGCAACTACTGCGGAGGAGATTGGTCCAGGTTGAAAAACACAAGATAGGGATTTGGTGCCCTGTGGTGGGGGCAAGCCAATTGATTGACAGCTGCGAATCGCAAGGCAAAAGAGCATCCATTCTTTCTAAAAGGACATTGGCAAGGGCCTCAACGCCCACAATTATCATTCTCCCTTCATTTCCTTATCTCTATGGATTGAACATTTCAATAATAACCTTCCATTGGTGCAAATATTCACCACATCCGATAGCCATATCCAGTGACTCCAGTCTTAAGTGTTTATTGCTCTATTTTGACTGGATTTCTTTGCAGGAAAAGTTTTACAATATTGTCACCGATTTTAAAATTCTGAGAAATTATCTTCAATAGATCTAAATAACATTTACATGCTGATAGAATTTCACATTGACATAAAACATGAGATCTATAGCATCTTTTTCCAGCTTCAGCTAAACTTGGAAAAGGGAGGCTTAAATTGTGGCATTAGTTCACTAGTCAACATTTCTCATTCGTAGTTTCGGTGACCAAGAATATACCATGTAACAATTAAAGGATAATGCACAAGCACCATACAAATAAAAGATTGACCAAGTGCACATATGAAATGAGGCATAAACAACAAGGCAACATTGGTGTGACTCAAATTTCACAATGTACTTGAATCTTAAGTAAATAAGTGGAACGCTATAGGCCCATATTCCTTTACATACAAGTGGATCAAGAACTGAATCTAAGCCCATGAAGAATTTGTATTGAACCAAGCAATATTTGCAATCCTTCAAAATCTACATCATACAACAAAAACAAATTCCATGGTAAATCCAGAATATGAAGAAACTGGGACAAGCAATGTGCTTCTGGACAATCAAATATCGCTTTAATGCAGAAAACAGATCAACTATACCCCAATACGATGACTTCTTGTCCGAACTTCCACTAACAGACGAGAGAACCAAAGAAAATCACATTGTGCAAACTAATCAGGAATGGTAAAATAACATTGCTTAATCAGGAAGATTCAGGAATGGTGGACAATCACTTGGCTTGCCCCTATTGTCTAGCTTCAACAATGTACCTCCAAACAAATACCAAAGAAAAGGAGAATTTACAAAATTCTTATTGATAAAAATTTATGAGTCAATAGTCTCCTGGAAACTTCATGTGCGGGAAAATTTTAAAAGACTCAATTTACCATCATCAAAAATATGCAAATTATCCAATGGCTAAGATTTGAAAATTGTCTCTGTGGAACCTTGCTTATTTGTTCTTCAATACGTACAATTTTTTTGTGAAAGACAGAATTTAGTACATTATTACTATCTCTCCCTAACACAAAATTTGAACAGCTACAGTTTTCACCTTCTATACAAAACATCCTATACAAAATAGCGCAAATAGAAAGGGACAATCCAATCTGTAAAAGCAATTAATGTAACACAGAGTTCATACAATGCATACATACCTTTAATTTAATTGAAGTCGTGATGCTGCAGAGACATGGAGCAATATTGATTCTGCCCAACTTAAAAGTTCAATCACCGCACACTTCCTCAGTCCATCATTACACATAGCTCAATTTAATTCCTCAGCGTCAGTTGCTAAAATAAGCTAGTTGTTTCAAAACCTTGCTAACCCTGGCCCGATCCTCCTCATCATAACTACCAGCTCCATGATGGGGAAGTAGATCATTAGCCTCATCATTTGTAAAAATGTGCATTCCGATCTTAATAAGGTAAAACCGCTGATAGCAACATAAGGGGCAGAAGATCAAAACTCTACCATAAATTCTGCAATACTGAATTTGGCGAATTGGAGTAATGCACAACAGAGTACTAGTAGACATCATTCATCATGAACTAGATGCAAAATCAATAATTAACCTGGAAAGCGGGTCGCTTAGTAGAAAAGTTGGATTAGAAACCCTAAACTCGCAATTTCATTTTTTGAGTTCTGGAAACGACTGGATATCTTTCTCCGCCTCATGAACGCGAATGCGAAAGGAAGTTTTGCACACGACATCAAAGCTTTGTCTGCTGGGTGCTCCGCTTTTCATGTTTATTAATGAAGCTGTACGCGTTGGGGATAAGCAGTCTCTTCGACATGGACATGATGTGTCGTTTAACAATTTACCCGTCGACTCAGCTGCAACCCGCGACCCGTCTATTTCCAACTGATTGAGCTTTTGCGCCGGTGGTTCGTTTTCTTTAAGATTATAAAATATAAATGAGTTAAAGAAAATGATTATAGGTGAATAGTTAAAAATAAATGGTAATTTAAATATTAATTATTATATCATAATTAATATGAAATTTTTATAAAAGAATATTTATTAATGATTTGAATTTTCAATTCAAATTCAACTTGTTTAATTATTAAACCAATTAATTTAAAATTTGAAATGACTTTTAATTATGAGTAGTCTGCAAAGTGTTCGGCTCATTAGGAACTTTATTTACAACTATAAATTTGCCTAAGGGTTATTTCCGTTTTAGTATTAGAATTCTGTTTTCAGAAATATACTTTGTTCATGACTTACTAATGGTTCAATACAAAATACCATATTTGAACCAAAAATTTCCCAATGTGCTGTAATGGTTGAAGATTGGAATCCATTTTCCTGATTGATGCAATGAAAGGTTCGGAATGTTCATGATATATTTGCAACTTGTAAAGCAACCCGTGGCCTAAAAGCCTCCAAATGGTCAAACTTAGTTTTAGTTACAAAATTGAGAATTCCAGTTACAAGTGTTTATGTTTTGATAGTTACATCCTTTGGAAAAAAAAAAAAGTTACATCTTCTCCAAGTCCCATTACCAGACAGAATTTTCTTCCCGACAAAACTAATTTGCTTTCCCAATGAAACTACAACGTAAAATTCATGTCAAGCTTGGAGAAAAAAGACACTGGAAAACTTGGAAAAATAAGAACATCCTATTTCTTTGTAGATAATAACTGGCTACATTGACTGGCTCTGAACCATTATTATTTTCTGGCTACGTTGCTTGGTTCTGAACCATTATTAATCCTACTTGACAATTGACACAATATCATTGCTCCAGTAGCAAATAGCAAGGATATGCACGTGAAACCAACCTTATTCATGCCTGCTTTCCAACCAACGTAGCCCAAAAAGTAAAAACCCACACCACATACACTAGGATTGGGATAGAAGCAACAATAGTCAAGAACTCAAGCCTAGTTTCACACAAAACATCGATCAAAATCATTTTCTTTTTTAAAAGAGCGAAAATGCATGCTTAGATCTTGACTTCTTGCAGTAATTTTGAGCAGTCTGGCTTGCCAATGAGATTATCCAAGATATGTAAGCAAACTGCTTGCCTCGTGAAGCAGATGGAAATTATAACTTCTCAACCCAGATGCAATTTACAGTCAGAAAGAAAGCTATACCTTCGTGAAATAACAATAAAAGATGAGAGGAACTTGAAACAGGAAAATCACATAAGGTCAGTTATGATCAGAACATACTAAAAAAAAAAGAGGGGAGGGGGGGCGCATTTACGAAACCTTGAAATGCCATTGTTATGTGCATCTTGCATTGCGGAACTCGGTTCCTCAATAAACACAAGACCAAAATGAACAGCCACAAAATGCAATAAACAACACGCCAATATCAAATTCAGTACATCAAATATGGAATCAGATACAATTCAAATTTCAAAATAATGCACAAAAAAAAAGCCAAAGACCATTTTTGGGCTCTGCAATGCAACTATGAGTCCTTAATTTAATCAATTTCGAGTACTACTATTGCCACTTGACCACCTCCTCAAAGTGCAAGCCACTAAACTTCTCCCACTCAAAAGCCCTAATCTTGCTTTGAATGACGTTGATCTTCCGGCACTGCTTGGAGCAATAGGTGGCATGGGTCCTTGGCTAGGTACGGGAGGAAATTCAACCCCATTGTCCTGTGCCCCGCCGTCACTAGCACTCGCATCCTGATTTTCAGCTTCACCGCTATCTAAATTCACAGCAAGCCCTCTACTGGCTCTTAACCAATCAGCACTCTCACAAGTTACTCCTCGACACTTCTTCACCTTCACTTTAACCAAATTTGGGCATCCATCAGCAAGAGCTTCCATTCCATGATCTGAGACAGGGCAGCTTTTAATGCAAAGCTTTTTCAATGCGATACATTTGGCTGCAATACAAGAAATCTCTGCATCGCCAACAGTATCGCTGCCACATAGTGCTAATCGCTCTAGATTCTGGCAATTCGAAGCTAACATTTCTAAGCTAATCTTTGTAGGATTGACTCCAATTAGGACTAGTTCTTGCAAATTCGGGCAGTTTTTTGCAACTGCTATTAATCCCTCATCACCTATTCGATTGGCTTTCCAACCATCAATATGAAGCTTTCTTAGAAGCTTACAGCGCTCAGCAACAGAAACTAGGCCTACATTGGTGCACTCTGGGGATTTAACAAGGTGCAATATTTCCAGATCCAAACAATTAGAGATGGCCGCGAGGCCAACATCGCTTACCTGCAGTCTCTCGAGATGGATCTCCAGCATGCCCGTGACCCGATCCGCGATCACTTGAAGAAGCTTGTCCCAATCACCAGAGCATCTAAAAAGCTTCAAAGTTCGGAGATTCTTTGACCCGATTATGAGAGGGCCAAAACACTGCCCATTATAAAGCTCCTTTAAGCATATTGTTTTCAGCGAAGATGCGGCCAAACCTGGTCCAATCGGTTCGGCAGCAGCTCCATCGGTGATTCCGCGAAGCCGCTTCACTGACAACTCTTCAAGCGATGCACAATTATCGAGGACCGCGTTCATACCTTTGGCTCCAAAAGTGCACGATCCACATGACAGCTTCTTCAAACTTGTGCAGTTCTTGGCAAAAGCTGCCATGCCGGCATCGGTAACATCACGGCAAGAACGGAGTTTCAGGCGCGTGAGGTTCCGACATCGAGCTGAGATCGCGTCAAGCGCTTCGTCGCCTATACTCGCAGATCTACGGTCACATTTAAGAGCGAGTTTTGTGACAGCGTCGAAGCGAGTGAAGAGATTAGGTATCATAGGCAATAGATCTGATTGAGCGTTTAGAGAAAGCCGGTGGCGGCTCTGCCCTTCGATTACCAGCCACCGACGACATACTAGAGAGCAGCGCTTGCGGTCTGCAGAACTAAGAGATTGGAAAATGCAAGCCAAGCATTCGTCAGGTAGATCAGATATATAGTCGGGATCTCCATCGATGATTACAGAGTCAGTCAGTTCCTCAGCTTGCATAGGAGCAATCAAAGCTGTTGATTTAGCTTTAGACCTGTGGCTGTGGATAGATTCACGACGGCTCAACACTGCGGCCGTCGACGGTGACTGGCCCATCCACACTGACTTGAAGGTCAAGGTTTTGCAACCTGAGATTTCAACTTCCCGTTCTAGCAACTGCCGTAAGCTTGGAGCTGGAGGTGCTCCTTTCACAGAGGGAGACGTTGATTAGCCTTTCTTCTTCGAAATGTTCAGAGGCGGACCTGAAACCGGATTTCATTTCCCCTTTTTGCCCTTTGTCGGGAGTGTTGCTTCCTTTTCTTTATCTTTTGAATAGAACAGTCTCTGTTATGAGTAAATATAAAAAAGGGCAATCCTCACGTGCTTACCGTGGACTATCCAATATTACTTTTTCTTTTGATTTTGATTTATTCGATCGACGGCATATATATTATTATCCAAGATGAGACTTACCATTAACGAATGGTATCGTCCGCTTGGAATCCCATTTCCGTGAACATTACCATCATTTTAACTTAAACCACAAACAAAAATTGATCTTTCCATATCTTCCACGAAATCTTTTTGGACAGTCACAGTTTGTGAATAGCTGCACAAAGATAATTATGGCCAGGAGGGTTTAAATTATTATTAATTACGGAAAAATCTCGATAAATTAATACCAATAGAACTAAGAAGAAATAATATTTAGGAGAAGATATTTATTTATGGATAAATTAATATTTTATTAATTTATAGAAATGCAATTGATGTTGAATAATTTTTGAATTATCATAGTGAAAATAATAATGTGTTTGAATCACCTACGGATGATGAAATCATCCAGGGAGTAATGAGTATGGAAGCTGATGACAATCAATAAGATCTGGATGAAAGTTGTGTTATACCAAATGTTTCTTCAAAAGAAACTTTTTTAGTAATCGAGACCTTGAAAAATTACTTGCTCTAACATGAGAAGAATATACCAAACCAAGTGCATGCCTTACAAAAAAATTAAAGATGAAATTGCACTTAATTCACAAGCAAAAAAGAAACAAATGACTTTAAATGCATATTTTAGCAAAGTATAAGATGTAAAAAAAAAATATATATCTAAAAATAACTTTTATATCATGAATGTAATGTTATATTTTTTTACATATTTGATGGATTATTAATTTATATTTTTGTTGGGCCTTAAGGAAATTTAAAAAACCTATTATCTTATGCATTTAGTGAAATTATTATTTTAACCCCTTAGCCCAAGTCGGGACCGGAAAAAATTATTATTTAAGCGAGTATATTAATTTATAGAGTATTAATTTATTGAGGTTTTACTGTATGTTTATCATGATCATGTAGAAGTAGAACAGAAACAAATTCGGATTATTATCCAATTTACACTAACTTTGTTTCAAAACTATTTTTAAGGAAATCCAAATATTTCATGTTTACCCATTTGTTAAACTCTCTATATTGTTCTCTTTTATAAAAACATCATACTCCACTATTTCTTTCCTTTTCATTTCATAATAACATTATATAAGAAATTTTGGGCAGGAAAGAGAAAATTTTTTTGACCTTATTTGCATACAAAATGCGCACGTAAATTTTTGTTGCATATTTTGATTTTCGAGTACTTTTTATAACTTTATGGGCAAAATTATTATGTAGAAGCACCTATTTTCGCATCTTTTTTTTTTTATATATAAAAGTGATAACGAAATTTGCAATCAAATTTCAAACATTTAACATCAATGTTATACTTATCTTCTTTTTGATATTATGTCCCCAATATGTATTGTTACAAATAGTTAGACAGTTATTTTGTGAACATGTCAAACTTCTCAAACAATGTCTCTGAAGTTTTTCTCCTTTGTTATCTAAATTTTTGATAAAAATATTTAATTGGGTTGCAAAATGTTAAAAAAAAATGCACACAATAATTTATAATTGGTCACAAAACAAAATAAGTATGCGTATTCTTATAAAAGTGATAATGAAAATTGCACTCAAATTAAAGACATTTAATATTAATGTGTTCTTAACCCTATAACAAGTGAAATAAATTCAAATTAAAGTTACAAATACCAAATCAATTAAAAATTTTAATTAGAAAGTAAAACGTAAATTAGTTGAGATTTTAAAATTTTTCAACTTCCCCAATTTTCAATTTACCTAATTTGAATTTGCTTAATTTGCAGAGATGGTATCCCAACTTTAGGGGTTATAACAAATTAGTACTCTAGATTCATTTTGCAACATAGCAATATACCAACTTACAAATTCGTAACATGGGAGTACCCTAACCATTTTTCCAATTTTCTACCCATTATAAAGGATCAAAATCAATTTTCAACACCATGTCATCTTCAATCTCTATAAAATTTTACACACCAAAATCTCAACTTTTATTTTCGGTAGCAAATTGAGTAGCCTACCATACGAAATTGAAGCTCTCATCGAGAGCAATCAAAATTTGGCCTCCATTTCAACATTTGGTCACCAAAACCGTCAAAAAAAAATTGTGCTCGTCGGAGAGAAAACGAGTCGGCTGGTGTTGCGTGCTTCGGCCAAAACCATCATTTACGGGGCATCCTTTTTCATTCCATCACTACTCATCCTTTACTCTATTACCTATAGAGAGAAATAATAATACATCCGTCTTCGCGATTTCTTTACATTTTCTTTTTCTGGTGTCTTTTTGAGTTGTTTACATTTTTATTTATTTTATTATTTTTTATTGGTATTGATGAAAAAGTAAGTGGTGTAAAGGATTAATAATTGTTTATTATTATTTGTGTATTGGTATTAATGATTTTTTGGTATTTGTGTTTTTAGGGTGTAAAGAATTAAGAAAGACAGATGTAGTATTTTTAATTAATCAATTCTATTCATAAAAAATTCAGTGCATCAACCTCACGTCACAAATGGTCAATAGTAATAGCATTTACTCAAATTTTCAAATTTAAGTTTTTATATTACTGGGAGGTTGAATCGATGCAAGGCTACTTAACCCATTTTTGCTAAAATAATTAATTTATTTTGCTAATTTTGCTAAATTATTATTTTGATTTTGAATTAAATAAAAATAAAAACAAATAAACACGTGAAATAGAAGGATGAGAACTGCGACACATCCATCACACCACCAACACCTATGGTGCTCAGATCAACGAACCATCTCCACCAGACACCAATTCTAGGCCGAGGAACAATGTGGTTACCATAGACGTCTAAAATGGTGGCTGAAGGACAAAGAACCGAACGTGTCAAAATTTTGGGTCATACTGGTCGAACGACTTTTTCATCCATTTCCTATGGTTGGAAAACAACTTTGAGCACATATTTAGAACCCTATCATCAAGATCAACATTTTGACATAAATCTTGGTCATTATTGTTACCGTTTTCAGCAAATCGTGCATCATCCGTCAAAAAAAGGCGATATTCCGATTACTCGTGATGAGCTTCTCAATTTGGTATATTTGTGTGCTATATTTTATGTTGAAAATAAAAAAATTGTGTTTTTTTTGTGGCAAATTTCAGTTTAGCTTTTCTGCCATTGATGACCAACGAAAAAAGAAAATTAAAATTTCATTTTAGTCCTTAACTAGGACTAAAGTGAAATGGTGTAAAAAATTTCACTTTGGTCCTTTATTATGACAGGTAGAAAACTGGGAAGCCTCCTATGGCCACCATCTTATGAATTTGTAAGTTAGGGTGCTACTATGTTGCAAAGTGAATATTGGGTATTGATTTGTATAACTCATAAAGTTAGGTTACCATCTATGAAAATTAGCTATTTGAATTTTGGAGAAACAATAATTTCAAATTTTCTCTGCCTTCGTCAATTTTTTAATATTTGATATTTTTTGCCACGTAATTATATTCAATTTGTGCATTATTCAATATTTTTGCACGCAAATTTCTCGATCGCAACCCACCTACGACAAATGTGTGCACTTTGGTAGATTGCACCCATAATACGAAAGCCTTTAAGACGTTTGCATCATCTTTCTCCAAAAATGTGTGCTGAGTTTGAAAAACAAAGTTAAAGTGAGACATAGTCAGTAAGGCTGATAGAGCCTCTCTTGCCATGATTCACTTTTGTTAAAGAACGTATAGCCAGGGATATATGTACAACATACATAAACACTAAGTAGCTCCTTAGT
>CATIWJ010205302.1:0-23394 GCA_949640765.1 Croton laevigatus | reverse complement strand
ATCTACTATCCAAGTTCCATTTTCATGTAAATGCATGCTAGAATGATATTGATTAGGAACATTACCTGCAAATACAGCTGTGTTGGCTAATGGTTGATCTTCATAATCTTCTGTCATTGCTGCCTTTCCTTTGAATGCTTTTTACACTTCATACTGCACCATCTTAGAGACATTTCCATATTCAGAGTCATAAGCACCTCCTGTAACATTGTTGTTTTCAGCAAAAGGTGTATTAGGCTGTTGAGTGTATCCCACAGCATTTGCATGTGCTCTCTTTTTCTTCAATTCCATAAACCAGTCGGGATATCCAATTAGTTTGAAACATGAATCCCTGGTATATCCATTAGCCTTGCAATTGGTGCAGTACCTATCTGTCTTGTTTTGCCTTCCATTTCTGATCATTTGTGTCTGGATAGATCCAGATCTCTGTGCATACATGGCAACAACTGTCTCCTATGTATCAACTCCTATAATCTGGATCTCCCTCTGTTTCTCCACACTTAAGATCATGGAGTAAGCTTTGCTAATGCTAGGAAATGGATCCATTAACAATATCTGATTCTTAACATTGTCATAAGACTCATTCAAGCCCATAAGAAACTGCATCAACTTTGTTTCATTGTCCATTCCTGAGATATGCATAGCTATTCCACATATACATCTTTCCACAGCTCCACATCCACATCTAGGCACTGGTTTAATACAAGCTATATCATCCCATAGCTTCTTAAGCTTAGTATAATAAGCTGTAACAGAGGTGTTTACCTGAGTTAAACTATTAATTTCCTTTCGGATTTGGTAAATCAGTGGTCCATTGCATTCACCAAACCTGCTTGCTAATTCTTCCCATAGATCTCGTGAGCTAGGAGCATATAAAAATGCCTCCACTAGATCTTGTGCAATAGAGTTCAAGATCCATGTAGTTACTGTGCTATCGGCTCTCTTCCACTTCTTATACATTGGTGAATTGATTGCAGGTTCTGGTAACTCTCCATTGACGAATCCAACTTTATCTCTTGCTGTAAGAGCAATCAACATTGATCTGCTCCAAGATAAGTTGTTACGGCCATTGAGACTGATATTGACTAGATTTGTTGTTGAATGATCTGCATTCACAACTTTGTAAACATCAATTTCCTCCTGTGCTGTTCGTCTAACAGCTTGATTTTCCATGTTTTGATGCAGTGATCAAGCAGTGAATGTAAAGAGAGATAGAAGAAAAGAAATGATGTCAAGGAACAGATCCTTGATCAAAGAGGATGATGATTAGATCTTCAATTACAAATTTGAATCTCAAGACTGATTCACGGCTCTGATACCATGAACAGGAGCTAAAACTTAGAGAATATCTTGAAAAATGATCTGAAAATTATATTCATGTATGTGAATTGTATATTGTAAAATAGCCCCTATTTATACATTTTGTTGGGCTTATAATGTTTTCATCTGTACAGTATAATATCTTATTGACAGTTATTTACAAAACACGTTAAATATTGCTGAGGTGTCCAAGTGAATCCGGATCCATATTAGTGAATCTAGTTGACTTGTATTATTCTGAAACCCTATTTTCATTTCAGTAGCTGCACCACTTTGCTTCCTTCTCTAGTTTGTTCAATTACAAGTAAACTTGATATTTTTTTATGGTGGGTTTGTTGTTCCAGGCTGAAGGAAAAAAGAAGGGTCGAAGAAAGAAGAAGTTTAATTTACTTATTCTTTCCTAAATTTTTATAATCCAACGGAATTGTTCTTATAATGTACTATATGAGAAATAGTTGATGAATTGTTAATTTACTTTAAGTCAAACTCTTTTCGTATATAAAAATTAATTATAATTATTTCATATTTATCCTAAATAAATAATTAAAGTATACTTTAGTGATTATATTATTATAATAATTTTATTTTAAAAATAAAAATAATTCATTTTCATATTTATCTTTGAGATGTTTCAATTTAAGACAAGTATCTTTTTGATGTATAAATACCTAACTAGATAGTTTTTCATCCATATAGTGTCTTAGTATAGGATCTCTAATAGAAAATAGTTCAAAAATATTATAAAAAAATGTAAAATAAATATACACAATAATACACTAACAACAACAAAATCATATTTTCCTAAAAGGAGAAAAACAAAATCATATCATTATTCATTAATGATCACGAATGAAAATACCAAAACACAAATTAGCTTTAATTAGTGAAGTCCAATTTGGATTACAGTACAAGTTGGCCATGCCTAAATGACAGTTGCCAAAACAATGGATGAGGACCCTTTCATTTAGTTATTTGTATCAAGCAGAATTTAAAATTTACCAAATGCTTAAACTTTAGCGATTAGGTATCTAACAACTATCAACTGCATAAAACAATTAAACCAAACTTATAGTATGTTTTATGAAAATTGATGAAATTAATCTATTTCTTCCTTTAAAAATTTTTTTCCATATGTTATCGGATATGTTATCGGCTATTTTTGGCAATAGTAGCCCTTACATATTCTATTTTATTTTATTTAGTAAATAATCTTTTTCTTTCAATAAATCTAAATTTAATTTTTAGGGCTGATTTCAAATTTGAAAATGAGAATTACCTCAAAATTCAATTTCTCAAAAAATTAATCGATCATAGATCACCTAAAAAAATTGAAAAGTTGAATCATGATTATGGACTGTAGCACCAAGTAAAAGCATGTTGAAAAATTTCAAATGTAATGTCAAATTTTATTTTATAAAAGTGAATTTATTTTATTTATGAAAAATATGAATTTTATCTCAATTTCTTTTTCCTAAATTTACTAAAATTGATTAAATGAAATCAATTGAAATGAATTTGAATGTTGGTTTATCTAACCTATTATCTAATTAATTTTCATAATTATAAGGTATTGTTTTTGTTGGGAAAGATTTAAAAATTTAAAGAAAAATCCATATATTTTAATATAAAAGTGCAAAACGGTGTACTAGTATTATTATTATTATTTTATTTTTTTGCAAGCCATTGAGTTAATTTTTTATTTCCTTCTGGACTGCATTAAAATCTTGCCATCATATCTTCCACATAAGCATTACAGGCTAGAATGTGTTAATTTCGGCAACGGTAATACAATGTTAGGTTTCTTATAGTTTGGGTACATTAGACTTGTAAATTGAAGTTATAGTATGAAACTGTTATAAATCCTAAATTGGAGTGGTTAGGGTGAAAATAAGCCAATTGTTTTATAAAACACCAACTTGACCAAATGGACCCTTAATTGCGGTTAAGAGTTGTATTTGGTAAATTTAATTGTTTAACTAATATTTAGTTTTTTAAGTAACTGTTAATTGTTTGTAGTACTTATTTATAAAACTATAAAAAGTTAATATTAGTATTTTATAAAATAGTACAGCTAAAAACTGTTTGAAAATCTATATAAAACGCTAAAATTGAGTCAACAAAACTGTTGCCTAATATAGACTAGGAGTATTGTTTATATTAAATTTCAGTATATTCGGTATTACTGCACTTTCATCTGAACGCTTACTAAATATATTAACTGATTATGGAATTTTTTGGTCATAACTATTATCAATAATCGATCTGATTAGTTTTGAAATGATAATTGGTAATAACCACATATTGCTTTCCTCTAACACTATGTTTGGATGGGGTGAGGGAGGGGTAATTAATGGAACGGTAAGGAAGGATAAGGAGGGGTACATTAAAAAATGAGTGATGTTTGGAAAGATGTTAGTTTACCCTTCTTACCTCTACTTACACCCCAATTTGAGGGGTAAGAAAATTGAAGTTTTGAGGGGTAAGGGAGGGTAAGGCTTACCCCTCCTTACCCTTATGTACCCTTGCGTAATTTCTTTTCAAACAGGGGTACGGATGAGTTTACCCCTCCTTACCTTTACTTTCTCTCCCTTACCCTCAATCCAAACAGGCTGTAAGGGTGATCAGAGTTTAATTTTTACGATTTGGAAAATTTTTTTGATAATTGATTATTGCAAATAATATATTTTGACAGTAAAGTTTTGGTAATTGGTAGAACAAATTGTTAATCGTTTTCGATAGTGTTAAGTTGGCAAAAGTTTTGTAAAATTTTTTTACTGATTTACTGGAATTTTCCACTCTTAAAATGGTATTGTTTGAGGAACAAGTTTCGGCACGATCTGTGTTCGACTCCTACCTTCGCCTTAGATCATGATAGATTTAGAATATCTATGTTAAAAAAAAAAAGAAAAAGAAAATGGCATTGTTTGGATGTGGCAAATTTTTACTATAACCTAGCCTGAATAATCCCTTTTTGAATGTGGCAAATCCTGACCATTCAGTAATTTCTATTACGGTTCGGTAAAACATTTCCGTAAAGTAATGAGTAGAATGGTAAAAAAATTTCCTCTCTTTATGCGATATTTTACTGGTCGAAATTACACAAGCGAGCAGAAATAGGGAATATGGGGGGCTAGGATAATGTAGTGATAAGACTTTAAACATTTGCATGTGGAAGTGTCAGTTTCAAACCTCACTCCATGTAAGTTATAACAAAAATCTCCTTTTCCCCGTTGAATGCATGTGGGCGTGTAACTATGTATAAAAATAGGAAATAGGGAAGGTATCCTGTGTCTGGTTGGTTCGAGTTTCGGACGAAGCATCTTTTGTTATCTTTATTTGTACAAAATCCAAGCAGTGTTGTCAATGTCGTTTTGTGAGGCCCTGATTTCATTGCAGCCATCAAACTGTTCTGCACTTCTCTCCTAAAATTCCTCGATAAGCATTAGCCAATCCTTTTAAATACCTCGCTTTATCTCCACTTTTCCTATGCGCACTTCTCTGCTCTGCAACTCCTTCAAACTGCAGGAATTCAGTTTCCCATCGATCGAGTAATTCAACAGTTTCTTTGCTTCTCCAAGTTCAATTCTCATTCTTTTCCCTTTAACTTTTCATTTTCTGTTGTTTTTCAAATGGGTACATTGTGAATTTGAATTTCTTGGGAATAAGTATTAACGTTCTAGATCCTCTGTTTCTGCTACTGCTACTCTGTTTCTATGCCCAGTTAATTGCAAAATTAAGCGCAATCCTAAGAGATTCTGTGCTAGATTGTTGAAATTAATAATTCCCAGAAAAGTATTTATTAATTCTCCACGTCTGTGTGACGGATAGTTAGCGATTATGGGTATTTTTTTAATGTCAATAGTTTGATTGGAAGGGAATCAAGAAAAGGTTTCTGCTTGATTTCTTGCTATTAATTATTAATTGAGAAAGTAAAAAATCATTTTCAGTTAAAAAAAAGTAAAAAATCATTTTGGTTTTGATTCTTATTTCTACTAGTTATTTTTTTTTTATCTCTTTCCTGGTCAACGATCAAAGTGAAAAGAGACAAAAGGGAAGTAAAGAACTGTGAATTAAAAAAGGGAAAAGAAAATTGCATACAGAAAGAGCTTACGCTTTTGGCACTTTCCGCTTGAGTAGTTTACAAGAAGGATGGATGAGGCGTGCTTCTTTCCCAACTAATTTTTATACCTTAATATCATTTGTCCAACTTTTAAGACTAGGTCTTGTTGGCGGTCACAAACCTTAAAAAGTGAAACCCATCACCCTCTTCGTCACTTCTTGTCCAAAGGTTTCATATTTGGGTGACTATAGATTCTTGGTTGGTGGGTTTTGGGGAAAGGGGTTGAATTGGACCTTATCTATAAATTTTTTTTAAGAGAGATTTTGGTTGAAGGGAAAGGTGAGATGGGTTCCTTTGGACAGCTGGCTAGGAGAGCTTTGGAGACTGATATGCCGATCATGGTTCAGGTAATTGCATATGTTGTTGGTTTCTCTTTTGTTCTTATCAAATGCGATATTGACTGCGTTTTTTTGTTTGCATAGAGAAAAGTGTTTTATAATCGAATAGATGCTTCTGAGTAGGGGAAATGTGCAGATTTCTTTATCTTGTGTGTTGCTTGCGGTAGTGTTCTATAGCGCTTATGGCATGAAAGAGATGATTTTTATTTTTTTTGGAAATGGGAGATTATGCATATAATTATATAGCTATATAAATATCATACATACTGCATTCTAATGGAAGGTTTGAATGTAAAAAGGTGGGTCGCTTTTGGTGATTAAAATATGGGATTTGTCAATTTTGCAGATACAAGAACTGATCCGAGGAGCAAAAAATGTGGTGTCTCTGGCCCAGGTTTTCTATTCTACCTTTTCCCATGCTGTGTTTAGTTTCCAATGCTTAATTGTTTATACTATATTATGTTTTGTTGTCTTGTGCATTGATAACTGGGAATAGTTTACATCCTTTCTATTTGACAATAAGGGCATCTTTGGTGGAGATTTTGAAAGCGGATTTCTGTATTTTAGAAGTGAAAATTGTTAAGATAATATTCAAACAAAAAAAAAAAATTGTTGTTTCATGGTGGATGCACAGAATCAGAGAATCCCTAATTTTAGCAGAAAAGGGCAACAAATTACTTTTCGTATTCTCTTTCTTAAATAGAAAACACTTGAAACTGGAGCTTTTGCATATGACTTTAGGCCTCGGTATCCTGAACTTTTGTTTTTAGTTTTATAAAAGCCAAACCCAAAAAGTCTTATCTCAGATTCTAAGGCAAATGATGGCTAGTGGTTATCGGTGAGTTTCCAGAAATTCTCAACGCACTTGATGTCTGATCTTGAAACTTCCAACCATAGTGGAGGGCCCGCATTTCTGTCATTCATTTGTTTTGCTGAGACTTGCAAATATTGCTTTACTTGTTTGGTCAAATTCTTTCCACAAGTTGCTTTTGAAGGCAACAATACATATTTGCATCATCAATGTATATTACAACCATGGTTTTGGTTTATATGAAACTTTGATCATCAACTGAAAGATTATTGCTTTAATTTGTCTTGGCTATTCTCATTGCAGTTGACATGTAAAAATTTTCTGGGTTTATTGATTCTTGTTCTTTGGTTGAAATATGCAACTACAGGGGGTCGTTTATTGGCGACCACCTGAAAAGGCAATTAAAAAGTTGGAAGGTCGTTTATGGGATCCTTTAATTAGTCGTTATGGTGCTGATGAGGGTATTCCTGAACTCAGGGAGGCATTGACACAGAAGGTATGTGTTGGAATGCATAATGTTCATTGAACATGTTATAATCTTCTAATTCTGTTCATTGTGTATCTAACAGCACTGAGAAACATGCCTAACTTCTTGATCATTGTTCAAAGCCACATTTATGTTTCACTTCTGTTGCATACATCCGAAGCATGCTGTTGTTTCACATACATTCTCTCAAAAGCTTCACCAACACGATTTCTTAGTTGATTTTCTTTCTTGGCTGGAAAAGATATTGGACCATACACACTGAAACTGGAGATCTGTGGGCATAATAGTTTTTCTCTTTGTTTTGCAGTTGCGCAAGGAAAATAACTTGGTGAACTCTTCAGTTATGGTTACTGCTGGTGCAAATCAGGTGATCAATTGGCGCTTTCTTGAATTTTTGTGTTCATTCTCACAAATTTTACAAGAGAAATAAGCAAGTATTTAGGCTAAATTAAGAGAAGATCTGAATTTAAATGATGTCCTTGGTGATTTTTTAGTCTTACAGCAAGAAGCCGTCAAACTCATAGAATTATTTTTTTTTAGCTTGTGGAATATTTTCTTTTCGTTTGATGACCAAATACCTTACTTTTCATATGTTCACCAGAATCTAAATTTTGTTTATTGTGCTTAATGGCAGGCATTTGTGAATCTCGTCCTGACATTGTGTGATGCTGGGGATTCTGTAGTTATGTTTGCTCCATACTATTTCAATGCATACATGTCCTTTCAGATGACAGGTGTCACTAATATTTTAGTGGGACCTGGTAATCCAAAGACGCTTCATCCAGATGCAGGTGAAGCTTGACAAAATGCTCAATTGCATAGCATTTGAATTTTTTCTTGTAGCAATTAATTTAAGTCCTTTTCTGTGTATTTGAAGTCATATATACCTCTCACTCATTGAATAGAATCCAATCCAGGTTTCATAGACTTCTCCTGCGATTGTGTAAATACCTGTAATGATTCAATTATGTTTTGAATGGTACTTAGTGGACTCTGAGGTTAAAAAGGAGGGAAGGGGAAACCAGGGAAGAATTTATGTTATATTTTGTGATCTCTGGGTTGTATATTGGAGTTCTAAAGGGAGTTTAATAGTCAAAACGTAGAATTGGAACTTGCAGGTCTCAGTTTTGAATTATTTTATGGAGATAGGAATATATTTGATGGAGATGGGCTATTCCTATTCTTCAGAAAGTCATTTGGCCATGGAAAGGGCATTATAAAATATTGTTTATTTGAGTGAGGAAACCTGGAGGCTGGAGGTTGATTTACATTTAACACAAGTTATCTGTGCTTTTCCTTTGGACTATTTGTCAATATTGCAACTTGCTTTGTATTTCAGATTGGTTGGAAAGGACACTAGCGGAAACTAAACCTGTCCCGAAAGTCGTGACTGTAGTTAACCCTGGTAACCCAAGTGGAACATACATTCCACAACCCCTCCTTAAGGTCTCTCTCTATATCCTTCCTTCTCTTTTTCTGTGTGCATGTCTAGAATACCTTGCACATGCATGTACTAATTAGGACTCTCTGTCTTGAGCAGAGGATTTCTGATCTATGCAGAGACGCTGGATCCTGGCTTATTGTAGATAATACATATGAGTAAGTTTTCTGCTGCTAGCTTAGATGCATTTGATACAGTTGTTTTCATGTTAATATTTCTGAGCGTCTGATATATTCCAATGAATGTTTGGCGACAAGAAGTTCTTGTGAGCTACATGTTATTTTAGAACGTTGTTCCTTTGATTTTGATTGAGAAATTTGATTCACGAGAAAGACTTGTTCATTAAGAATTTGCTTATGGTCCAAGTTTCAAATGTATTATTTATGACATTCTTTGAAATCTGACTTTGATTGCATAGTTAACGGTTTGTAAATGTTGCTTTTCGGGGTGACATTCTGGTATTTCCTAAGGTCCCATGCCATTACATTTCACTGAAGAATCTAAAATGCTCATCAATTGGTGCTTTAAGTGAATATTCTTATTGTGGGTACTAAGGATGTTAACCTGTTTCGTAGGTATTTTATGTATGATGGTCTAAAACATTCATGTGTAGAAGGTGACCACATTTTCAACATCTTCTCGTTCTCGAAAGCCTATGGACTGATGGGTTGGCGAGTTGGATATGTAAGTTAAACTTTTCTTTGTATTAAATTATATATATATATTCTTTTTTGAAACAAAAACAAAGTTTGCCTTTTTTACATGTTATGATGTAGAAAATGTAATGTTATATAATATTGGCCTGCACATCTGCAGATAGCATATCCATCAGGAGTGGATGTTATTGAAACTCAACTCCTCAAAGTTCAGGATAACATCCCAATATGTGCCTCGTTGATTTCACAGTACCTTGCTCTCTATTCCTTGGAAGTAGGATCTGAGTGGGTGACCGAGCAAGTGAAAGATCTTGTCAAGAACAGAGAAATCCTTAAGGAAGCTCTGTCACCATTGGGCGAAGGTGCTGTGAAAGGCGGGGAAGGCGCAATTTACCTATGGGCAAAACTTCCTGACAAATATATGAATGATTCTGAAGTGGTTCGCTGGCTTGCTAGAAGGCACGGGGTGGTTGTGATTCCGGGAGATGCCTGTGGAAGCCCGGGGCATCTTAGGATCTCTTTCGGGGGCTTGGTGGAGGCTGAATGTAAAGCAGCTGCGGAGAGGCTGAAGAAGGGTATAGAAGAACTGGTGAACCATGGAATGGTGGAAGCTGTGGAGTAAATGACATTTAAGTGGGAATCCACTGTCAATTTGTTTCCAAGTGGACAATTTGAGCGGTTTGAATAATTGGGGAGGACATCTACCTAGTGAGTTGTCTACAAAGCAGAACATTTGTGGCATTCACATGGTAATTGTCTCAAGTATAGTTATGAAATCAATAATATTTCAGTTGCATTGTTGAGCTATTTCTTAGATATGCGTATCTAAGAGAGGTTTCATTTGGAAAAGTTCATGTTCAAATTTTTTTAGACATGATAAAATTTGAAATACTAACTCTAACTTAATCAAAGATCAGAAAAAAAAAAGGGATATTAAACTTGAGCAGGAAGCAAACTTCACCTCCATTTGTGGTCAACTGTATACACCAACCGTCCATTTCGATGTTCAAATAAAATACATAGACATTTTACCATCTATATATTGTTACTATTTTCTAAAAACCACCAACTCATGGAGGAGAAGTGCGAGAATTAAAGGGTCTGATGCACGGAAACTTCAACCCACAAAGGTTTCCACGTTTTGGAAACTGATAATATGGGCGAGTTTTGGTAATTCCCAAAAGTTTCGGACAAATTTTTATAATATTACCCTACTAATCACTTGGATAATTGGCAATAAAAATATTATTTTTCATTTAGATGTAAAAATTATTTTAATTTAGATCATGAAGTATTTATTAACAGATGTCTATGCTATATACAACTTTTTTGAGTGTTTTTCTTGTGAAGATTTGTCAAATGTTGTTGTCCCAATATATATATACATTTTTTATATCAAAACAGTTCTCCCAACCCAAGTATTGGTTTCCTAGAATTTTTAGAATATCGTTTTCTTCATTTCCGTTTCTCTGTTTTGCCATTTCTTTGTTTCCATTTTCGTGCAACCTCGTACTGTACAAGTTAATGGAGCTGCTAATATTTGTCATTCAAAATTGGCATATTCTTTTTTTTTTTTTCCAGTACCAACAATTTTTGGTCACCAATAGAAGAACTTCTGAAATTAGATAGAAATACCTTTTTCAAGAGAAGCAGCCAATGCTTTTTGGGGATGGAAAAGTGTTCTTTGGGATAGGAATTTGATAAAAGAAAATTGGAGATGGAAGATCCGGAATGGTCGATATGTGGCTTGTTTTTCAAATCCCTGGATTCCAAACAATAATTCTGGTTTTGCGGAACCAGTAGCCAATTGGGACAGGAGAATTTTTTAGGTCCATCAACTCATAAATTAAGAAAAGCGGGAATGGAACAAATCTCTAATTGAAGCCAACTTCTCTCCTTCGGATGTGTAAAATATTTTGGGGATGCCTTTAGCAAATATGGAGAGTGATGATATGTTAATTTGGTGCCACTAAGAAAATGGTGATTATTCGGTACACTTGGGCTATAGAGTTGCTTTTTTTCTTTTGCAGCGAAGGACCTCTAGTCACATCAACAACCTTTTCCATTGGAAGCAAATTTGGACATTAAAGAGGCCTAGGAAATTGCAAGTTTTCTCACAAGAGTTCCAAGTACTTCTCCTCTCTGTATTTTTTGTAATCAAATAGAGAGTGGAGCACATTTGTTCTTTAAGTGTCCTTTTGCAAAAGCGGTTTGATTTGCTTCTCCGATCCAGGGGATTTAGCAGCTTAATTCCTAGCTGAAGTCCTGAGGATTGTTAATGTAGCGAGAAAAGATTGGAAGCAGGAGGCCTTTGTTGCCTTTTTATTGTGGTCCATCTGGAAACATAGAAATTTAATTGTATATGAAAATGGGAGACAAAATTGTTTTGAGGTGTTACAAAAGGCCACTGACTATTGGAGAGAATTTACAAAGGTGAAGTGAAGTCCTGAGATGTTGAATGCTTTTCCAATTCTAAGACCAACCTGCTCAAACTCAATGCCTCAGAATTGGATTCCTCTTGCACTGGGAAGCTTGAAAATCAACGTAGATGCTGCGGTTAGTATGAAATAGAGAATAGGAGCGATTGGCATTGTGGTAAGAGACATCAACGGTAAAAGTGTGGACTATAGAGTTCAACAATTCAAATTCTTGTAGGACCCTCTCATCCTTGAAGTTTTAGGTGTGTTAAAAGCTATGGAGCTTGTGAAAGAGAAGAGTTGGGGTCAATGTGTCATTGAAACAGATGTTAAATGTGTTGTGGACGCTATTTTCGGTAGGAGAGAGATTCATCACTTAATTAATGACATTATTATTGACATACGAAAGTTAATGCTTTATTGTGGTTCAATATTTGTTATTTTTAATTTCAGTAATTATAATATTATTGCTCATACATGGATTTGTACTTTGTGCTTAACAGATATGCCCATACTAATCTATTGCAAGATATAGTGTGATTTAATGATAAAAGTTTATAACAAGTAATGAAATTATCTCTGTTAATATATTATTATTATTATTATTATGTGACATGCCACTTATATTTAGGTGTCCCTTCCACATGGGAGCATGCCTACTTGAGTCAATTATGATTGTCAATACTTCAAAATGATGTTGCTTCTACAATTCTCATCGAAATTTGCCCTTTTTTTTTGCATTAGATAAGCTTGTATTTTGTGGCTTAAGCAAATAATTTACAATGCAACTTTTGAAAATCTCTTATACATTCTAATGTAAATCTAATTGTTGATAATATTACACTAATACATTTTTCAAAATAAATTTGATTTCGTTGGCCCTTTTGATTAGTGGTTAATCATTCATTAACTTTCTTTTTAATCTTTTTGTTATTCTTTAACGTTACTTAAAATCAATTTCCTAGCACCTTCAATTTCGACTTTCAATTCAAATTGCAAATGAAAGGAAAAGAAAAAGCAGAAGATGGTAAGAACATTAATTAAAACTTCAAATCAAATAGTAAAAGAAAAGTGGCAAAAGTGTAATAATTAGATGGCTTTCGGATTAGATCTAACAACTGCCAATGTGGGCCCCACTTCCGTAACGGCCATCAGATCCCATCTCAAATATAAGCAAGCAGAACCCATTCTTGGCCCAAACAACTCAGACTTGACACTTCAGATTCAGAAAAAACAGAAATCTCCGATGTTGTTGTGCTTCCAATAAAATCCGAGGGTAAATTCAACATTTCACTTCCTCTCTCCCAGAGCATTATACGTCGTCGTTTATGGTTTCTTAGCTCACTATTCACGGTAGCCGCAAGACAAGACACGAGGTACAACACAATCTGGTCATTTCACAGCTTTCTCTTAACTGTTCCTCGATCGTTTAAACGTCGTCGTCAAAGTTCACTGTGAAAATCCAGTGCTTTGGAGAAATACGAAAAAAACTCTGGTGTAGAGAGGGAGGGGAATGAAACCCTAGATTTTGAAATTGGGAAGTGAAATTAGGGTAAAAGAAGAAAAATGGTTGGGAGTTCACTGGCTGGGTTACAAGATCACTTAAAATTGGCTCGAGAGTATGCTCTTGAAGGTTTATATGATACTTCCATTATCTTCTTTGATGGCGCCATTGCTCAGATCAACAAGTAATAAATTCTTGCCTTCCTATCTATTTAATTTAAAGTTTTTGAGTTGCTTTGCATTTTTTTTTTAATAGAAAAATATAGCTTCAGTGGAAGATATGTTTGATTTGTTGGAAATGAATTTGGTTTCTTCGATTTAGATTCTTTTGAGTTTGGTGTTGTTCTTTTTTCTTTTCTTGCAAAATCAGTTGGCTGTTGGATTTGTTAGTTTGGAGAGAAAAAATTATGTTCAGGAAGTCTGCTCATGTGGACAAATGTTTTTAGAACTTCTTGGAAAATATTCCGTTGAGATAAATTGGACTTCAAAAGGAAGACTTCAGCTTTTCCCTTGCATTTTAAGCGTATGATGCATTCTCCGGTTATTTTACTATCCGATGGCTGCCCTAAAAAGTATGATATCTTTGTCGCTGTACAATATTACTGCTGTTTGGCCTCAATGCCTTGTAAATAGCAGGTTTATAATTTCCACCTACAATGTGTCCCAGTCTTTTAGTTTGGCTGTTTAATTATATATTTCCTGTTCTGCATTATCTTCTATTTATATGTATCAGGCTTAGAGCACTGTTCCTAGATGCTTTCTGACTTCTGTGTATCCCTTGTGCAATAATATATTAAATAGGAAGTACACTTGGTGGATGTTTGAATCTTTTTTAATAGAGCTTGCAATTATTGTCTTGTTTTAGGCACTTGAACACCCTTGATGACCCTTTAATTCGCTCAAAATGGATGAATGCCAAGAAAGCCATATCAGAGGAGACAGAGGTTGTTAAGCAATTAGATGCAGAAAGAAGGGCATTTAAGGAAACTCCTTCAGGACGACGTACTGCCTCACCACCTATTAATGCTAAATCTTCCTTCGTTTTCCAGCCATTGGATGAATACCCTACTTCCTCTGGTGGTTCCATGGATGATCATGATCCTGATGTATGGAGGCCTCCTAGTCGAGACACAAGTAGGAGACCTACTAGGCCTGGTCAAGTGGGTATGAGGAAATCACCCCAGGATGGGAGCTGGGGAGGTCGTGGCAGTTCAACAAGAACAGGTACAACTGGTCGTGCTCCAAAGTCTGGTGGTTCCAGCAGGGTGAACTCAGGGGTCCGAGCATCTACTACTGGAAAGAAAGGCACTGGTTCTGGGAAATCGGGAAAGGGAGATTCAGGCTCAGCTGTAAGTTCAACTAGATGTAATGATAGCATTTACCTTAACTTGTATTTCGGGCTTTCTATTGTTACTTTTTCCCTTGTAGTGTCATCTCTCAATCTGCATATTATATGGTAGCCTGTTCCTGTTTGCACCTCTCTTACTGCTGATTATTATATCCCAATCAGATGATTTGTGTTGGGGTGCCTGAAAACCTCATGAATGAGCTGCCCAAGTGCTGTCAATTCATTTAGGATGTGTATGCTGCTTTGATTGTCCTCAAATGTTTGTGAATTGCTTTTTTCCATAAAATTCATGTACTGCTGGAAGATATACCAATTTTTACTTGATATCTTAACTACTTTGAGTGTCATGAGACTTATAAGTTGCTTTCTTTTTTTAATTGTTTACCACGTTCATATTTGTTTGTTTGATTGGTTTATTTGTAAATGGAACTGTTAGAATGGTGATGCTGAAGATGGAAAGTCCAAGAAGCCACAATATGAAGGACCTGATCCTGACTTGGCTGCCATGCTTGAAAGAGATGTCCTGGAAACTAGTCCTGGAGTTAGATGGGATGATGTTGCTGGACTTAGTGAAGCAAAAAGACTTCTCGAAGAAGCTGTCGTCCTTCCACTATGGATGCCTGAATATTTCCAGGTATACTTGAATCATTGAAAATATGATTGTTTGTAGTTCACTCTCTTATGGTGTACTAAATACTTGATTCCTTAGATTTTGCCACTTAATCATGCATTCTGCACCTGGAGTTGAATGGCATGTTTCTAAAGCGTTTTAGTTTTGATTGTTTTGTTCTTGGCTTGATGAAGGTCATTGACCTTTTTAACCCTCTTGGCAGGGAATTAGGAGACCGTGGAAAGGAGTTCTTATGTTTGGTCCTCCTGGTACTGGAAAGACCCTACTTGCTAAAGCTGTTGCTACTGAGTGTGGTACAACATTTTTCAATGTTTCATCTGCTACATTGGCTTCAAAATGGCGTGGGGAGAGTGAGCGCATGGTTCGGTGCTTGTTTGATCTTGCACGAGCTTATGCACCAAGTACAATTTTCATTGATGAGATTGATTCTCTGTGCAATGCCAGGGGGTAAGTATTTCACTAATATTTGGGGATGTGTTTCTTCGTGAGTTCCTTTGTATAGCTTCTTATCATGCGAAGAAGTTTATGGTTTATCTTGCATTGTGTATTGTCTTTCTCTTTCATGTTTTTACAGAAGCTTCTCCCCATAGTTTATCAATGGAATATGTTGCAATTCCTGTCAATATTTTCAGTACCTTTATGATGAAATTGAAGTTGCTTTCTTGCATTCTCATTCATTTATTCGTTTCACGTGTGCATGAATCCAAGTGCATTAAGTTGTTTGCTTTGCATTGAAATATTAGCTGATTGTCCTAACCTTAATTTTTTATTGAATCCCTGCAACAAATCAGAGCTTCGGGGGAACATGAATCATCTAGAAGGGTTAAGTCTGAACTTCTTGTTCAAGTAGATGGTGTAAACAATACTGGCACAAATGAAGATGGTAGCCGAAAAATAGTGATGGTTTTGGCAGCTACTAACTTCCCTTGGGACATAGATGAAGCTTTGAGGTTTGTTATGTTTTTAAGTATATGGATCTGTAAACGGTGTTTTAATTTGGCATGCTAGTTGTGCTTTCTTCAATTTAATGCTATGATGCAATGCAGGAGGAGGTTGGAAAAGCGTATATACATTCCACTTCCAAGTTTTGAGAGCCGCAAGGAGCTTATTAGGATCAATTTGAAAACAGTTGAGGTAAATTGACAGTATTTTTGTGAATCTGAGAAAATATTGGGATGCCATAATAATCTGAGATATAGTGAATGATCTAGTTTGTTTATGTGTTCTTTGGGGATGAAAGAGAAGGCCATACATCTGCTAATCCATAGGGAAAAGTTATTGTTTTATGCAAGAACAATTTTCTGAGAAATATTTTATTTTGTGCTTGTCAATGTGGTTGTCAGAGCTTCAAAGGTTACAATTGAACTGTGATAAATATTATGTTATGAATTTTAAACATGAACAATTATTTCATGTTGCATTTATCAGTTGATCTATGTATCTAGATGGTGGCATGGATTAGGAGTAGAGACTGTGATGGATGTGTTTGGTGGTGGACCTTTTGTTTTATTGCTGTTGTGCCTGACTAATATTTTTTTGTTCTCAAGCATTTCTTGTAAATGGTCTATAATTCATAATGTCTCTGCGAGGAGCATTTATCTATGTTTGATTAGTAGTTATGGGTACTTACCGGTGAAATATGTTATTAGGTAGCTGCTGATGTGAATATTGATGAAGTGGCTCGTCGGACAGAGGGTTATAGTGGAGATGATCTAACAAATGTGTGCCGTGATGCATCGTTAAATGGCATGAGACGCAAGATAGCTGGGAAGACAAGGGATGAGATTAAGAACATGTCTAAAGATGAGATTTCTAAGGATCCTGTTGCAATGTGCGATTTTGAAGAAGCCTTGCAAAAAGTCCAACGAAGTGTATCCCAAGCTGATATTGAGAAGCATGAGAAGTGGTTTTCAGAATTTGGATCAGCATAAGGAAGGAGTATTACTTAATATCAGAAATGAAGTGCCGCTTCTTTTTCCAATTCGTTAATGTGATGCTATTTTTGTATTTCTGTTCAGTGATTTGATTGATTGTAATCCAATTATTGGAAAGGTCTCATTATATATAATATAAATTATGTTATTCTTGTATCAGCTCTTTTATGCCATGTAATTCAATTTATTTTGCAGAACTTTTTATTGTTTATTATTTTAACATCGTGTGATACAGATCAAATAAAAGAAAGGAAATGTGAGATATCAATATGATAGTTTTATTTCCCAAGAAATAAATAAAAATAATAAAGATTTGGGTATCATTTGGTTCACACTTTCGTGAGAAACGTGTCGAATTAATTATTCTTAACATGGGATATTTGATTATTTTTTTTTTCGTTTTTTTAGGAGGCCAAATGCATCGTGGGTTGCACAGGAGGAAGAGGTCAATCTGTTATGTAAGGCTTTTCTTTTTCAAACTTGTGACCAATTTCTAAGCAATCTAGAAGCTCATATTTTCTTGTATGTATATATTTTTCTCATTTTTTGGTAGTGGTCAAGAATGTTAATTTAATATCAGCAGTCTACTGCAATAGAACCGGTCATTAAGGCAATTGATTTTTCTCAAGAAACAAGCAGCTGACGATATTCTCCAACACCCTTTTTGATTTTTTTGCCCACCAGTTCTTATAAAAGACATTGAAGTAAACTTGACTGTACATGTCTCCATCACTTTCCTGCATTGCACCTTTCGCCAGTTGTCGCATTTGAGTTTTGTACTTTGCTATAAAATATAAACTATAGAATCCAACTTATTATTATTAAAAGTTTGGGTCCATTTTCAAGGTGTATTTATATTGTAACTACCTTATTCTTCTTGTCATAACTTATTGTCCTTTGGTATAGTCTGCCTCAAGCTATGGAGGAGAGACTCAATCTCAACTACTTTTCTCTTTTTCCTTTTCATATACTTCTCTTCACTCTTTTTATAAGCAATCCAATTGCCACTTCTTCTAACACAACATCAGGAAGTAAGTTCTCGTTTAGAGTATTTTTTGTTTCTTTCGCAAATGTAGAAGAATCATCTTTCAAATTACATATTTGTTGTTTGTTGGTTAATAGTAGAGAAATTTTCCTTTTGTTTGATCAACTTGGTGTGTACAAGATACAAACTTCTATTATAGAAAAGCAGATGTCATGACATCCAATAGTTGTTCTTTGAGGCCATTTCACAGTTATGCAGTTGGGGAGGCTTTCTGGGTTTTGGATTTATGAGTTACAATGGAATTTGTTTTTGTCTGTGCAGATAATGGCTTGTGTTCATTGATTTACTGCGGGGTAGGAACTTGCAAGGAGAACACTTCAATTTTTGGTTTTGAGTGTGAGTGCAATTCTGGCTGGAAGAAGATACAAATTGGTCCTGTGACATTTCCCGCTTGTTTAATTCCCAATTGTGAGTTTCTGTTGCTCCCCCTCTTTTTCTGTTATATATCTGAACAGGGACACTTGTCTATAACTGGTCACATAAGCTTCCATATTTTTTTGGTGAATTTTGAGGGAGGGCCCCTTGTGTTAGGTGCTGAAATGATGAAAGCATCGTCATTTTCAAGAATTAGAATATGTGCGCGTTGGCTTGTAGAAAAAGAATGTGAATATGCTTGGAAAATACATCTGAAGTGGTCTTTTGTTTACTTGAAGATAATTTTAATGTATATATATATATATTTGTTAGTTTGAAAACTGGAAAAGTCAAGATTCAAACTTTGCTAGCTAATAAGAAAATTCTTCCTTTTTTGCAGAAATACCAGAACTATAATTTCCCTCAAGTTAATATGAAATAAACCATCCAAATGCCACAATATTTTTTCTTAAAAGAAATTATTTTAAAATTTTTTCTGACCATCAAGATTTAACATATTTGATGTATTAGATGGAGCTGTAATTACTAGATTCACCATTGTTGAATTTGCAGGCACAGTTGATTTAGGATGTGGAAATGGATCTCCACCTCCGCCTCTTCCTTCAAATCCAGTACCTCTGCTACCATTAAATTTAACAAATCGTGAGTACAATTAAACATTAGAATCTTATCTGTACGGATTTATTCAGGTTTAGTTTTAAAATATAATCCTAAACCAATCAATCACTGAATTCTATTTCCCAGCCTGTAATTTGATTTGGTGCAACAAAGGATCCTGCGTGCCTAATGGAACAGGACACAGATGCCAGTGCAATGAAGGCTCAGGAAATTTGGCAAATAACACTCAGTTACCTTGTTTTCAAGAATGTAAGATGCAATATAAAAACAATACTTTGTTACTCTTCCAAATTTCAATTATTGTTTTCAAAGAAATTGAGGCCTGTCAACATCCCAGACTAAACAGGAACCTGATTTTCTTTCTGGCTCAGCTCGAGTCTCACATTTCTAATTTACATTTTTCTATTTTCCATAGGTAGCTTTGGATCAGATTGCGGCGGCATAGACCTTGGCGGTGTGCCATCATCGTCTACCACTCCAGATTCTAATGGTAATGTTACGCCACCTCCATCAAGTGCTTCAGAGTCTGGAGGAAATGGTATATATACAATATCTAATAGTTGTACAAATATTTTCGCATATGCATGCAAAAACCTTCTAGTTAATTTAAGGGAAATTATATTAACTATGATTTGGAATCTGAAGCATATTGCAGATGCTGATATTGTTATTGTGATGTAGGTTCCTCAGAAGCCTCAAATTCGTTGAGGAGAATGGGCGTACTAATCGTAATATCGTTGGCAGCAACTTCACTAACATTGCTTTAGAGATGGGAATCTCAGCAGCTGCAGTGGCAGCAGAAGATACACCTTATAGATTCTTTACCTTATATAATTCATATACATGAACAGACGGAATAATAATACAGCTTGGGAAAAGACACAATATCGGAAACATGTACTTGTTACTAGTAATAATATAAGACATGCTGATTTATCTGCTGCAATGAATACTAAAATCTCCAAATTCATGCTCGATTCTCATAAACATAATTCATTTATTAGACTAAAAAGTCACCGCTCAAATTGTGTTTTATGCAAGGAAATTAGCCGTTTCAATGAATTAAATACGTGATTGTTTTGATGATGCTGACTGAGAAATTATACAATTGAACCTTCAGTTTTCAGTTTCAAATTTGAAAAATGGGTGGTAGGGTTCATCTATATTTGGTTGGTAGTTGATGGATTTTGATATTAAGGTGGTGTCGGATGGCCAAAATGGAATGAGAAATAGAAACATTATTATCTATAGACCCATTCTCTACCACAAACTGTTGCACGGAAATGGGATACAACGAAACGGAAAAACGAAAATGGGAAAACAGTAATTTAAAAAATCTAGGAAACAGAAACGTGGGTAAACGGATAAATATAAAAAATATTGGGACAAAATAATAAATATTAAAAATATTATATACCAATAATTATTTTAAAAAAATCAATATTTTGAACTAAATCAATAATTAATAAATCTTTCATACGAAATTAACTTTAAAAAATTATAAAATCCATAATTCTTTATATTAGTGTTATTTGCTTGAGTGGATTTGAAGAATTAATCTATTCATTCTTTTTTTTTTTAAAAAAAAACCTATATTTTTAATGATTAATATTTAGTCTTTTAAACTTTTGTTAATGTAATGCTTACAATTATTAACATTTTTATCTTTTAAAATAATACATAATTTTTTAAATAATATTTTTTAAAATAACTTATAGTATTATTCAAAACTAGTATATTAATATATTCTTGGTGTTATTATAAACATATATATTTTAGAAAATATACTATACATATTTAATATTAATTTTGCCAAAGAAATAATATTAATTAATTATTTTGTTAAATTATTTATTATTTTATATTTTATTTTTAATATCCATAGTTTGTTCCTTTAGTTTCAAACTCTAGTTTAGCTCATATATGGATTTTCAATTTATTGAATTCTAGTTTAGCTCATATATGGGTTTTCAATTTATTGAATTTACAGAAACTTGCCCAAAAACATAGAATTTGAATTTCCAAAAGTTTCAGTTTACAAAACGGAAAAACTTGGATGGTTAAAAGTTTCCGTACAACATAGACCACAAATCAAGGGATGGAATAGAAATAAGGAAAATTGCTAATAAAGATTGGCCAAATGTGATCTCCATGCCTCCATCCTTTGCATGAATTTCCTGTTGGCACTCATCTTATGTGAGTGACTTATTGTGCCCATGAACTATCCGAAACGAATACATTCATGCCCCTGTCACATGACCCTTATGGTTTTTTCCCAAATGGTCTCCCATCTTTTTTTTTTCCCTTTTTTTTTCAAGCTCCAACAATGGTTAAAGTACTTGTTGGTAATTTTCCAACCTCAAAATTGAACTTCTAAATTCGGTGATAAAATATGCAAGTGAGTAGACTCATAGCGAAGATTGCAAATATGGCTTCAAAGACCACTCTAATATCTCGAAAAATGAAAGTGAAATCTCGGGCCGTTTTGTCCCATTAACCAGATCCGTTTCAAACTCAATTCTTGGGCCATTGTTGTGAAAAATAACGGTACCAATAGAAAAGTATCGTCAAGACGAGTCGAACTATGGTCTGGGATTTCCCAGTCGACATCCGTAGCAACAACAATGGAGGAAAGAAGAAAGAGAAGGAGGACGCCATTGGAGGAAAGGAAGAGGAAGAGAGCCATCAAAATTCTCGAACTCTCAAATTTGTCCAAAATTCTTATTAGGATGAAATTATTAGAAAAAAAATCATTTTGGAGTGAAAATGTTAAAAATTCAAAATAGGGTGAGAAAATTAGGTAGGCTCCATTATTTATAAATAATAATGTTTTTTTTTTTTTTTTAATCGAAAGGAGGTATTTAGCCCAGAGGTCATACAATAGTAGGGCCTTTCTCATCAACAGATGCTTGAATGGAAATTCGAACTCGTGATCAACATATTACAACACATGGTACTAACAATTCTGCTAAACCATCAACACTAATGTTAATCTTTTTGTTACTTAAAAGAAGTAAATATTTCGGTGACGGTTAAAACACTGTTTTTTCATATAAAACCTAGGGTAACAACTTCAATCTATACAAACTGAAGAAGAATATGGTGAAATAATTTCTTATGTTTTCATTGATTAAGAATGAATAAATATATACAAAGATTGAGCAGTTTGTGCATTACAAAAAATAGAAAGCTATCCTAGAATTATGGAGTTCACATTATATACAATGATATTACAGCTAATTACAGGGATATAAAATCTGTTATAATTAATTCTCTGATATGCCCCCTTAAGATGGAGCCTCACAAGAGACTCCAATCTTGGTTCTTAAGTCTTAGAAGTGACCTCGAGGAAGAGGTTTAGTGAGAGCGTCTGCAAGTTGATCTGCGGAAGAAACATGACGAACATGAAGAGCACCTGAATGAACTTGTTCCCAAATAAAGTGATAATCAATGGCCACATGTTTCATACGGGAATGGAACACTGGATTTGAGCAGAGATAGGTGGCGCCAACATTGTCACAATAGATAATAGGTGGAGTAGAGAGACTAATGCCAAGCTCTGTGAGAAGAGAACAAATCCAATTAAGCTCAGAGGTAGTAGCAGAAACAGAGCGATACTCAGCTTCTGTGGATGACCTTGCAACTGTACGTTGTTTCTTGGAGGACCAAGAGATAGGATGGCTACCAAGATAAATAAGATAGGCACTGGTTGAAGTATAGTCATTCTTGTTGCCAGCCCAGTCTGCATAAGAAAAGGCATGGAGAGACAGAGAACTGTGCTTATGAAGACATAGTCCATGATTCAATGTACCACACAGATATCGAAGTAATCGTTTTGCAGCATTCCAGTGATCAGTGGTAGGACGATGCATGTATTGGGAAAGCTTATTAACGGCATATGCTATGTCTGGGCGAGTGAGGCAAAGATACTATAGGCTGCCAATAATAGCTCTATATTCTGTAGAATCAGATAGAGCAGTACCAGAATGCAAAGTGAGCTGTCCATCTGTAGCAAGTGGTGTAGCAACAGGTTCTGCACCAATCATTTTTGCTCGAGTAAGAAGATCAGTGATATAGCGCCTTTGTGTAAGAAAAAGACCAGATGGAACGAAGAGAACCTCAATGCCAAGAAAGTAAGACAGGTTACCAAGGTCTTTGATTGAAAATCAGTGGGCCAGAAGATTAATATAGCGCTGAACAATATGTGTATGGGTACCTGTGATGATAATATCGTCGACATAAACAAGTAGATAAATATGAATGTCACCTGAGTGGAGAATGAAGAGAGAAGTATCAGCATGAGAGTTGGTGAAACCAGTCTCAAGAAGAAATTGACGGAGTTCAAGGTAC
>CATIWJ010205271.1:0-10264 GCA_949640765.1 Croton laevigatus | reverse complement strand
AGTCCAAATCCAAATCCAAGCATCTTAGATCCAAGTGAATTTGTTCATAAAGATCAAGAGTTGCAAATATCTAAAAGGAAAAGGACTTTGCCTTCACATTATCGCGAGGATGATGAGAATGCTAGTCATGCCCTTTTAGTTGACCTACTAGATCATGATGAGCCCAAGAATGTGTCTGAAGCTCTATCATGTCCTTCTAAGGATAGATGGATCAAAGCAATGGAAGATGACTTAGCATTAATGGAGTCTAATAAAGTTTAAACTCTAACTGACCTTCTGAAAGGATGTAAAGCAATAGGGAATAAATAGGTTCTAAAAATAAAGCGAAAAGCGGATGGTAGTATCGAAAGATGTAAGGCTTGCTTTGTCGCTAAAGGGTACACTCAATAAGAAGGGATTGATTATGTAAAGACATTTTCTCCTATTATTAGAATGACATTTATTAGATTAATTCTAGCCATAGTAGCAAGTTTAGATCTAGAATTACATCAAGTGGATGTAAAGATTCCATTTCTTAATGGAGAATTGGATGAAGAAAACTATAAGGAAATGCCTGTAGATTTCGAAGTTCAAGGTAGTGAACATAAGGTTTGCAAACTATTGAAGTTGATATATGGACTAAAGCAGCAGTCCAGACGATAGTGTATTTGTTTTGACAATGCAATTGAGTCATATGGATTCTCTGCAGTGGATGAGGACCGTTGTGTTTATTGCAAAAGATCTAGAACTAAATTTGTAATAATGACATTATATGTTGATGACATTTTATTGGTTAGAAATGACGTGTCATATCTAATGGATATTTAAAATTGGTTATTGTCTAATTTTGAGATAAAAGACATAGGTGACGTGGAATATATTCTTGGAATCAAGATTTCAAGAAATCGTGAAAGAGAATGTTGTCATTTTCACAAGAAACGTACATAGAAAAAGTTCTAAAGCATTTTAATATGCATACGGCAAAACCTATGGATACCCCACTTGTAAAGGAGAAGTCTTTAGCAAGAAAATGTGTCCAAAAAGTCAAAAGAATTTTGAGGACATGAGAACCATTCCTTATGCTAGTGCGGTTGGGAGTCTAATGTATGCTATGTTGTATATAAGACTGGATATCTGCTATGCTGATTGGGTTAGTAAACAGATTTCAATCCAACCCAAGCAAAACATATTAAAGAGTAGTGAAGAGGATATTGACAATTATGAGTGATAGTCAATCATCAATTGCCTACACCAAGGATTTCAAGTTCCATGGTAAAGCTAAGTGTATTGATATTAAGTATCAATTTGTGAAAGATTTGGTTGCACAAGGAGAAGCGAACATAAAATACATCCTTACGCAAAATATAATCCCCTTACCAAGACCGTTTCTAGAGATTTATTTCAGAAACATGTCAGGTCTTTTAGTTTGCGTAGACTTTGGTGATGTATTTAAAGTTTTCATATATAAGTAACATGAATTAATGTTTTTATTTTTGTAATAAATATATTTCAAGTTCACTAAGCAATATATATGTTTGTTAAATGTATGAGACATTTACATTATAAATGTATGAGACATTTATATTATGAATACGTGTGACATTCATATTTGTTAAAAGTCATGTTTGACATAAGCCACCTACTCACATGGGTGCTGCCTTAACTTTGTTTGGTATGTCCAATAAAGTTAAGATGAGGCAACGTCTTAAATAATTGAGAGCTTATTTAATTTATGATATCGTCTTGCTGTGAGCAAGATAAAATCTTACTGTTGAGCGAGTAAGTAAATGAATTTGTGAATTTCTTTTGAGGATTAGTTCTGTCTTAAAAGTCAGTATCGATCTTAAAAAGTTGAGATTGAACTGTATGGTGTAAGGAATATATACAGTATAGTGTAAGAAACATGCACACTTTTTCAAATGGAAAAAGGAAGACACCATAACATATTTATCATACCATATGTGCTTGAAAGTGGCCAAGAGATGGAAAATTTATAAACTGAAGGTACTGTGATCTCAAATTTTTCCTATTGTGAGACTCTATTTGATGACATGTGGTTTTGGAAATTTACCCTTATGACCTGAGGCATATTTCTGGAGTATGACTTAACTCTATGGTTTTAGCGAAAATGTCTATGGTCATGAGTGATGCGGCCTAAAGGGTTTTTGTCTGGATCAGAAAGTCAAGTTATTACAAAGGAAATGATGTATGAGGGCAAGATTGTTGTTGTCTGCATTTATGGTTTCAATTGTTTTGCCGGCCGGCCTATCGTATATAAGTTTATGATAGTGAACAAATGAAACAATGCTAGAGATCGTTTGTGAGTGGCAATGAATGCATAGAAACATTATGGGGTAAGGCATACGTTCTAGATAATAGAGGAACCTTTAATGGATTATCGAGACGTCGTATGTCCCTAACAGATATACGACATTTGAGCTCTCGAGGTATGCTGGTCCACAATCTATTTGCTTGTATGATTTTGAGATTGGATATGATGGATAAGAGATCAGTCATGTGCGAGTGGGAGATGTTGGAATAAATTAATTAATTAAGTATTAATTAATTAGATATCCGCCCATGACTTATGGATCGTGGATGGACCCAATAATGATGGGTTGTTAGGTTAATGGGTAACCCAAATAACCCATCACCTATATAAGCATCCCTAATAAGAAATTAGGAAGGGAATATACGAAGTACTTACGTTCTTTCGTTTCCCTTAGCCGTTTCTCCCAAAACATTCCAATATCTTCCTCTCAAAGCTCTTAGATCGTGAAATTGCGGTATAGAACTTTATGTTCTATAGACGGCCTAGTATACACGATCCATCGCTTTTGCACATGGGAATCGTTCGTCGTACAAGAGGTATTTATAACTATTCCCAATTGATTTATTTATATTTGTTATAGATTAAATCCTTCATGATGGAATAAAATGATGAATTTCTTGTACTACTGAATCACTAACATATCCGATGAACATCAATGAAGCTGTAATAAAGCTTGGAGAAATCAAAGATAAGTTAAACGACGCCCGACATCCAAATGCAAACTTGAACAGTATTAAACATTGATAAAGTTTCCAAGGTAATTTTTTTTTTAAATTTTGATTTTCCTTTTCATTAATAAAAAAGCCAAATTCTTTTTTTCATGAGAAATAAAAAAGGAAAAAACATTACATTACAATAATAAGCTAACTTCTGTTGCATCTCAATGTTAGAATATTAGGCTTGAAATAATTAATTATTAAGTTTAGTTATATTTCAGGAGTTGCAATGAAAATTAATGTTCTTAATGCTTGTAATTTGATCACAAATGTTTAAAATTTTGTCATATTTTTAATGTAGGGAATGTGGAGTTGCAACTTTCTTTCAATTGTTTTTGCTCTGCAAATTTTCATTTGCTCCTTTTTCTCTTTAGTAAATTTATACGCCTATTCCCTCAAGTAAGTATAAAGAATTCTAAGTATCTTTATATTTTGTCTACAATTAATATCGCTGGTTACAAATATAAGCAAATATATTCAAGTGAGAATTGTTTAAAAGGATTGTCTATATATATATATATCGCTGGTTCAAATCTTTGTTTTTTTTTTCTTTTGTTTATTGAGTTATTTTATCTGTTAGAGATAAATTCGATATGTAATGCAAAATATTTTTAATCAAAAGATTTGAGTTTAATTTCCAAATTCATTAATAATGAGTTAATTTTGTATGATTTAGGTTCTAATGATAATAGAATATTGCAATTTTGGATATTAACGTTTATAAATAATTTTTACTTGCCTCACAGTTTTTTAGAATGTGCTGAAATTCATTGGAAAAGGAGTATTTGGAGCCTATTTTAGGTGTTCTAAAGCTCTCATAGTTAATTAAGTGTTCTAAGAGTATTTGCAGGTTTTTCAGGAAACTATTGGTTATGGTCCTTCACATCCACTTTTTTCCCTTCTTTGTATGTTAGTTTGTAGCTTGCCATGACTCAGATATTATTCTTTTTCAATTTGAAATAAATAAATTTGAAATTGCATAATATGGACTTGAAGTGAGGTTTCAACACATGGTGATGTATATATTTATGGTATTCTATCTATATAATTATTTATAATAATTAAATTCAAATCATATTCTCATAAGAAATATTATACAATTATTCATAATTAATCAATTATATTAAAATTATTTTTAATAAAAAATATTATTTTAATTACCAATAATTAATCAATTATATTAAAATTATTTATTTTAATTATTAATTAATTGAATTCTAATCATAATCTAATAAGAAATACTATTCTAAAAAATAACAGTTTGAAGTAGTTTTTGTCAAAAAGAAAATTACAAGAATATAATAAAATTGAAAATTGTTAGTAAAAACTATTGGATGCTTTTTTATTGTGCAAAATAATCATTATGTGAATTCTAATATGCAATAAATTAAGACTCATATTGAAATAATACATCTAAAAATTTTTAATTCAAAATTATAAGATAAATAGAAATATGTAAAAATAAAAATAAATAAAAATTTAAAAATATGACAAAATCAAATAACAAGTTACTAAACATGTGTAAGCCCAAGAGGTGGCCTAGTGGTAAGGCGTCTCTTAGGTTCCAGATTCGAGGCTTATCAATCCCCTTCCCTATATCCCCCAAGTAGAATAGAATATCTATGTCAAGAAAAAAACATGTGTACACGTAAAAAAAAGGCAAACCTTGTACCATAAAATGTTGAACAAATTATATGAATGATAGTTAGATTAAAACGTCATTTTGAAAGAAAAATACAGATTTAAGAAAAATATCATTAGAGTCATGCTATGCATTCACAGTTCAAACTTTGGTGGCATTATTAATGGAAGAATGACTAAACCAAAAGTTTCGCACCTTATCTTCTCTAAAAAATTTCACCAATCAGACTGCTGCGATTGAATAAAAGGCCGCTGTGATTTAATATTTTCCCTGTTTTAAAAATTTAAAACTTGCAATGATGAGGGCACAAAGAATTAAGAAACCCGAGTGCTAGTCTTCCATGATAGAAAAGAATTGAATAATTTGTTAAGATAATTATGATCCATTCAACAGTATATAATATGGTTTATTGATGAATTGAAAACCATGACTAATTTGTCATTCGATTTTCCATTGAAATGGGCTTTTCATAACATTGTAATTTTTACTTGTTTACATTATTTTAGGATATGCTGAATTAATTGAAAACGAAGTATTTGGAGCATATTTTACAAGTTCTGAAGCTCTCAAGCTTAGGATTAAAGAAGGCTTGTTTATTTATAACAGTGCATACATCTCAAGCTTAGGATTGAGGAAGACTTGTTTATTTATAACAGTGCATATTCGAATAAGTGTGATATCCATTATATATGTACTATATTATTTATTTTTCTCTAATATTTTCCATAATTAAACTCTTTATTTACTGGAAAGAATCCATAATAAAATTATTTATGATTATAAAATCATAATATTATACCTCAAATAGTTAGAGTAATGCAACTCTCGTCTTTAGTGGTTCGAATTTTAATAACTTAACTAAAAACTTTAATTTGCCATAAAAAAGAAAAATATTCTAATTATCAATATTCATGTATTTTTTATAATTTATTGAGACACTCAGTTCCAGTTGTATTTATTGATGCTCCAACAAACCAAGTATTTGATTGATAAAATTGCATATATTTTGTCAATAAAAATTAAATCCATAATTGTTTAATTAACATAATTGTTTAATTATTAAGTCGACACAAATAGCATTTAATATAACTTTAAATTTAAATTGTGGCAGAACTTTTGCATCGTGTTATGAAAACTCATATAATTTATTTTTAAACGAATCTTTGGTAAAGAATGAAAACTCATATTCTTTAATTATTTTATCAAATATTTTTGTATAAAGAATTAATTTCCTTTATAAAAATTTACAGGTTGATTTTATTCCTCACTTACTACACCTACAAACAAGCTGATCCAAACTAAAGTTTAACTTTATTAAGCCGAGCTAAAAAAAAAATGAACTAGGCTCGAGTCCAGTTTTAATTCAAGATTGAAAACTTCGTTTGAGCTCTGCTCAATAAGTTAATATGTTCCATGTCCGAGCACGAATTCAAGCTCGATAAGTTAAAACAACATCATTTACATGTCCCTATGTTTCTGCTGTTATACTCCTAAATCCACTTTACTTTTTTTTTTTTTTTTACGTTAGTCAAAATCAAAAGTCAATTTTTTATTTGTTTATTTTTTAATAAGACCAAAATACACTCTCTCTCCATCAAGCAAAATTAATTAACGCCACCATCCGGAAACCGATTTCCAATAGAATTTTCTAATGGCCGGAATATCCAAACTTGGCTGAAAATTCAATCTAACAACACCATCAGTTTCGTCTTGTTGTAAGGAGTTTAAATCTTGTTTCAAAATTCCCATAGCATATGTATTTTAGCCGGAAAATCAAGAAACATATTCAGAAATTTCGTCGGGAATAAATTGGAAAATTCGCAACGAAAACTCACAAACTCAACATCAAAAGGAAGAGGAGGACGAGTGGAGTTCAAATATACCTTCATCTGAACCTTCGGACCATTGGAGCAGCCGGAATCAACTCCAGGAAAAATCACGATCCATTTAGCCCACGAACCCGACCCGGTTCATTTTTGCTCCTCCGACCTACCATCGACGACAGGTACAGTACCATTAGAATCAGCTCATCGAGGGGATTCGACTAGTGTGTTATCGGCTTGACTGCCCCGGCATCTGGAGCGACGGTGATGGAAATTTGAAATTGTAGGCAGAAAATGAGAACGAGAAAGGGAGGAGAGAGAAATGGGTCTTGTTTGCTACTCAGAAAGCTTTGACTTCTTCTCTTCTATGGGTGATGGCGCTGCTCGAGAGGCGGTAGACGGGTAGTGGCTGAAAGGAAGGAGACAAGGAGGTGGAGGCGGCGGCAGCGGTGATTGTGGTGGTGTCGTGCTGATGAAGAAGAAGGGATTTTCTTATTATTATTATTATTATTATTATTACTATTATTATTATTAAAAGTTAAAATTAAATATACATAAAAAATTAATAAAGACATAATAGCATATTAGTTTAAATTTTCAGGACCTGAAAAATAAATAATACAATACTAAGGACATTATAATTTTTTTTACCACTATTTAACGTTGAAATAGATGAAAATTTAATGGAAGAATATATGAGTTGAATAGATAAAAATAAAAGGACCTGTAAATTGATTTTTTATATTGGATGTCGAAATTAAAAATAATAGTAATTTATGAAATTTAATTTTGTATTATAAATTAGATATAAAGTAATCATTGTTGTTAAATTTGTAGTTTTATATAACTTACAATATGATGTGAAATATAAATTCACTAATTTTTATTTCAAAATTCATTATAAATAATTTCATGAGTGATTTGAAAAAAAAAAATTAGAGATTGAACTAAATGAATTTAAAAGATTTTCAAATTTTTATATTTTTCAATTTTTATACATAAATTTAAAATTTTTAAACTATTAACTATCCTGAATGTTACAAATGATGGAATTTATAAATGAATGACAAAACAAATGAATTATTTCCTAAACTTTATTTCATTTACAAATTTATTGACAACCATTTGCCATCACAATCACAATTCATTATCATCGTTTTCTTAACGAATATCTGACTTTTTTTTTTATCTTTTGTCCGAATAAAATGCTAACGTTTTAATTGTTGTTTAATTTACATACTATTATTTTCATTTTATTTTGATCACATATAGAACTTGCTCTTTGAGTATTATTCCTGCTGCTCTTTTTTTTTATTTTAATAAAATCTCATCTTTGATTATTAAAAAAAAAACTACGTGAAATATCGGTTACTATTTGAATATTTTTCTTTTAATATAATTCTCTAAGTTGTGGTTTATTATTATTATTTTTTCATTATTCAATAAAGTGCGTACTTATCATTTTCTTTTGATACTTCTTTATAAATGAGCTAGTTGTTCAATTGACATTATGGAGATTTAATTGTAAATTTTACGTTAAGATGGTCAGCCATATATACTTTTGAAATACATGCGAGTCAAACATCATGGAATTTCCACAATGATCGTAAGTGGGGATTTTTGGCCACTAAGAAGTAAGAATTATGGAAGTTACACAACCTAAGAAGTAAGAATTATGGAAGTTACACAACCAATTTGAATTGCTCAACTAAATTTAAAACTTGCAATGATGGGGCTACAAAGAAATAAGAAACCTGAGTGCTAGTCTTCCATGATAGATAAGAATTGAATAATTTATTAAGATAATTATGATCCATTCAGCAGTATATATAATAAGGTTCATTGATGAATTGAAAACCATTACCAATTTGTCATTTGATTTTCCATTGCAATGGGCCCTTTATACATTTGCTCCACTTTTTTCATCTATGCTTTTGCTTGTCTTTTGTTCTCTGCCAAAGGAATATGCTCAGTTGGTCGAAATGAAACTGATCAACAAGCTTTGCTAAAGTTCAAGGCTGGAATATCTGCTGACCCTTTTCAAGTCATGGCCTCATGGAATGCCACCACCCATTTTTGCCAATGGTATGGGATCACTTGCAGCCGCCGGCACAAGAGGGTCACAATGTTGGACCTCAGTTCCTCAAAACTTGTGGGCACCATATCTCCATACATTGGTAATTTGAGTTTTCTAAAGGTACTAGACCTTAATAATAATAGCTTCATCCAAAATATTCCTCCTGAAATTGGTCGTTTGCGAAGACTCCAACAGGTTTTTTTGAATAATAATTCACTAAATAATGAAATCCCAACCAATCTTTCTAGATGTTCTAACCTTTTAGTTTTGAGTGTAGGATTTAACAATTTGACCGGAAAAATTCCAGTGGAGCTTGGCTACCTCTCAAAATTCAAATCTCTTGCTATACATTATAACAACCTGATAGGAACTATTCCTCATTCTCTTGGAAACTTGTCTTCCTTTGTTATCTTTTCTGCAACTAACAACAATTTTGATGGAAACATTCCTAATGCTTTTGGACAACTTAAACATCTTATATTTTTAAGTATCGCTTCAAATAACTTGTCTGGCAACGTCCCTTACTCAATCTTTAATCTTTCTTCTTTGAAATATTTTGATATAGCATACAACATTAACCTTGGAGGATTTCTTCCAGCAAATTTATTCTTGTCTCTTCCAAATCTTAAGTACATGAGCATTGCTTCAAATCAGTTTACCGGTCTAATTCCAAATTCATTATCTAATGCTTCCAATCTAGGCATTCTTCAGTTAAATCAAAACTATTTCACGGGAAAAGTACCTTCTTTAGAGAGACTAAACGTTATTAGCCAATTTAGAATTTGGGCAAATAGTATTGGTGATGATTTGACATTTCTCTGCGCTTTGACAAATTCCAGCATTTTGCGAAAATTAGAATTTGGCCAAAGTAACTTTGGAGGGTCCTTACCTGAGTGCATCAGCAACTTTTCATCAAACCTTCGAAATTTCCTTGCGTTTTCAAATCAAATATCAGGAAAGATACCACCTTCTATAGGAAATCTAGTAAACTTGGAGATCCTATTTTTGAATAACAACAAGCTATCAGGTACGATTCCACAAAGTATTGGAAAGTTGCAAAAAGTAGGATATATGATTTTAGATAATAACAAGTTCTTTGGAATTATTCCATCCTCTTTTGGAAACCTCACAACAGTCAGTGAACTCACTTTAAATAATAATAACCTTCAAGGCTCCATTCCTTCGTCTCTAGCTAATTGTAAATATTTGCAATTTCTGAATTTTTCCAATAACAATCTTAGTGGTAACTTGCCTCCTGAAATTTTTGGCCTCCCATCCTTGTCGATTTTTGTTGGTTTCGCAAACAACTATTTCACTAGGTCCCTTCCAAAAGAAGTAGGCAACTTGAAAGCCTTAGGTATATTTGATATCTCTAATAACATGTTATCTGGTGAGCTACCGGCAAGTCTTGGAAGCTGCACAAGTTTAGAGTACCTAAACATGAGTGGAAATCATTGCCATGGGTCAATTCCATTCTCTCTAAGTTCCTTGAGAGGCCTTCAAGTGATAGATTTTTCTCATAACAATTTTTCAGGACAAATCCCCAATTTTTTAGCTAGCTTTCGATCATTGCTCATTTTGAACTTATCTTTTAATGACTTTGAAGGCCCAATGCCAAGCAATGGAGCCTTTAAAAATGCCAACATTACTGTTGTTAAAGGAAATAACAAGCTATGCGGAGGTATACCTGAATTT
>CATIWJ010205253.1:0-11629 GCA_949640765.1 Croton laevigatus | reverse complement strand
AAGTCAGAGATAGACTTGTTACCGTACCATTATCGCAACTAATGCCTTCCCATATGCAGCAATCATGTGATGGCCAATTCAATGGCATAGAAGATGAGATGTTGTGAGAAAACGATAAGAGGGACTCGCGATCCAACTGGTTGCAAGCATGGTGAAAAGAAGCAAAGCTACAGATGAGCATCGACAGGAAGGCTAGGGCCAAGTTTGGCATATTTCTTTGTAATGGATTAATGGATAATAATGAAAGGTATATCAAGAAATTAAGTTGGAGTTAAGTACATAATTAAGGTAGGATAATTTTGATGGAGGAGAAATAAAAGAGTTGACTTTGTGGATTGATCTGGTGATTAAGCAGTGACTTTTGACACTAGTTGTCCTTTATTAATAATAAAGATTGCAGGTACTTTGATTCTCTATAATTATTCCAGTTTTCTGGTTTTTTTTTTTTTTTCAACAACTAATTCATGAGTTGGAATGACAGAAGGTCTGATTTGACTTAGACTAACAGAATAAATTATTACTTTTTGTGTTTAATGTTAGCAGCCTATTCATTTCAGGCAGGTATATGATTTCTTATATATATGTATTTACTGTTCTTATCAGGTATTTTCATCCCCATAATTATCCATTTTTACTAATTATTATATCAACAATTTTATTTATATATCAGTGTGCTTTGGACACGTTGTTATTGGATGAATGCTGCTTAAAAATGAAGCCGATGAGAGGCTGATGTGAAAGAAGTTGAAAATTGGTGGATTAATACAATTTTTATTAAGGGATTACTTAATGAACCACTTGTAGTTGATAAAATGGGTAAGCATTGTTTCATTCAACAGAGCTAAGCTTATTTTAAATGTCCAATAATATAACTGCAATAACCTAAAAAAATCTAATGTGAAAAATGGTGGTTCCTGAAACATAAATTGTTGAGTTCTAAAACAAACACAACATCAAAAAGGTGTCTTAACATCCAACACCCAAAGAAATCAAGCCATGAGAGGAAATTTAAAGAGAAAAAAAATAGTGGAACTTACTTGCTTTTGAGGTTGTAAAGGAGGAGGAGGAGTTAGGGTTAGATAATTGTTGATGGCTTGAAGCCTTGCGGATTTTCTTCTCCTTCCTTGTGTCTGTGACTGTGACAAGTTCCTCTTCTTTCTCTGAGACTGAGACCCAAACTCTGAATTTGAAAGACAATCAATCCTCTCTGCTTTTTGCTAACCCCAAAACTAAAGCTTAGCTTACTTGTTTCATCAATACTACACCATACATACAAGTTCATGCACTGCACTTCGGCTTGATGCAGTTGTAATCTACCAAATTAATTACTATTTTTTTTTATAAAAAAGACAATATTGACCTTTGAAATTTTATAGTAATAATTTTTTTTAAATATTTTTGTGATAAATTTAAAATGAGATTATTTGAAGAACTGAAACTTGGTATTGTTTGCTGTTAGAATCAATCTAAAAGGATTTTAATTGAGCCTGCCTAAGTGCTTTGGCTTTATGCTTATTTTGATTAACTCCCTTATATTATTTAATCACTCTAGTTCAAAATGACAAACAGTAGCGCATTATACACATATGCTAATTTGCAGCACCAAGTTCCGTGCACCATAATAATTAAATATTTAGAAAACATGTCCAAATTTTGCATTCAGATCAACAGAAAGGTACAAGTTAATAAAATCAAGGCATCACTAACAAGTCCAGGCAAACTAAGTTAATACAAATATGCTACCTCCGTTTTCATTAATTCTTTACAATTATTTTTTGGGTGTTTTTGGTCTCTAACCAACTCACCGCGGAAGATCATTCGATGGGGTATGATAGGGGCTGACAATGGTGATAGAGCTTGGGTTTTGTAGTGGGTATCTCTCTTAAAATTATGAATTTTGATTTATTTTAATCCTAATTTCAAATTATGAATTATGTTTTCCTTCTGTTTCTTTCATTTCTGTGCTCTCTCTTCTGTTCTCCTCTTTTCTTCTATTTTGTTTAATTTCTTCTGTCAATTTTTATAACTAAGTTAAGTCAGTTATTTGTTCCGTATTTAATTCTAGTTTTGCTTCTCTTCAATGCATTCTATTTGTCTCTTTAACCCATCATAATCATCATCATCATCAAGCCCAAGAAGTGGCCTGGTGGTAAGGCACTTCTTTCCTAGGACCTGAGGTCCCGGGTTCGAGGCTTGTTAATTTGCTTCCCCAAATCCCCCAAGTAGAATAGAGTATCTATGTAAAACAAAAAAAATCATCATCATCATCATTATTTAAGTCAAAATTTATTCTAGTGAAATTACTCCTTTAACCTTTAGAGTAACACAAATTTTCCATTTTACCCTTCATTTATATTTTATTTCACCTGCTTTAATTTTAATTTGCATTTTATACGTTAATTTGTGATTATGCTTTCTATTCTTAATAACAGACATAATACTCATCTTAAACTTCAATTATTTACCTGACTTTGTTTTACTGTTGAATTCTCAACCGATCATGGTCGTATATTTTTAACTTTTGATAAATTCCTTTCTCAAATTATCTTCTTTGTTATTTTTTTTTATCGTCGATGATAAAATACTCGTTTCTATATTTCTAACCGGAATCCGGTTTTATCGTAAACTTCCTTTTATCTTTTTTATTTCTACCAACTTACTATTTACATAAACTCATAGATACATTAGTATTTTAGTTTATGTATTTATTTATATATTTAATTATTCTTAAAACTTTCCGTCTATTTTTATTGATTACTTACTCTTTTATTATTCCAACTAATGTCACTGTTTATTATTTAATTTTTTCAACATTTATCAAATATCATACATTAATCCATTTTACTTAATCATTACAATGTTTATCGGATCTCGATTTTTATTTGCAGAATCTGCATATCTCCTTTCGGTATCTCTCGATTTTATTTAGATTTAATCAAACAAATGCTAACTTACTTCTTTTCTATTTATACCATGTTTATAATCCGTTTACAACACATCTATTTTTCAATTATTTTTTTTTACTCCTTAATAACTTCTTTGAAATAATACTTTTCCTTATATTCTAGTCTCTATATAACTTTTATTAAACAAAGATGAACTTATTTATTTTTTGTTTATAATATATTTATAATATGTTCTTATTGGTTTAATATATGATACTAGGCCCAATGGTCACATGATATTAATTTTTTTTTTCAGAAAAATATAAAAATAATACCTTTTTAAATTTTTCTTCACAAAAATAATACTGTTTTATTTTTTTTGAAAAAAACTAATCCTCTTTATTAAATATTTATGTCAAAACTAGTACCATAACTACACTGATATTCAATTTTTTTCAAGTTTTTGTTTTTGTTCTTCTCTCTCTTTCCATTGTTGCTCTCATCTGTTCGCTGTACTCTCTCGTCCTTCTCTAAACCATTTCTTTCTCTCTTATGTTCTTCTCTATTCTTCTTCTCCTTCAAACTCCATTTTCTGCTCAGACTAAGTTGGGAGAAGGTCAGAAATAGTAGATTGGTGCTTGATATGACGATGGCAAGTCTTCCGTCTAATATCATCGATTTTCTTCAGAAAGGTGTGAAAGGATTATGAACTAGATGAGTTTCTGATTTTAGATGAGTTTCGTTATGAACCAGTAAAGCTGGTGGTGAATACAAATATTTTTCCGATTTGTTTTCAAATCATTTCCAATCTGATGGTTTTTGTTTTGTTTTATGATTTTTCTTCAAAATGTGGATCAATTTTGAAGTACTTGATTTTCCTCTTTCTGCCGTTGTTTTGTTCTTACCGCAGCCAGAGCTCTCTTACTTGTCGGTGAGTTTCTCTTTCTATGTTTGTTCTCTGAGAATTGATAAATGTTGCTATCTCCTTTAAATTCAGATATTTCTCATCTTACTCTTTGTACGGCCGGCTTGATAACTTCTGGTTATATGGAAAATTGATGGATTTGTTCCAATATTTGAACGGATAGGTTATAACTTCTTAAACTTTGACAGGAATCTACTCAATCGCGATCCTGAAGCTTCTGGAAGGAGATAAATGCGGAGATAATAACGTCAATGGAACTGGTAACATTTTTTACCTTATATTTTGTTGATTCTTGGTGCTTTTCAGATACATTTAACTACTTCGCAACAATTTTTCCAAATTTGTTGTCTTGTGGTTTTAGGAAGCTTCTAGTCAAAATTTTTTATGTCTCTATTCATAATTTTCAGACATTTCAATTGTTCGTTCCTGCATTTTTTACAAATTTGTAAGAGTTAATATATTTCTTCAACTCAACGACTGCATGATAAATCAATGTTGTTTTGAATGTGTGTATTCTAATATAATAATATACTGTAATGTTATAATATAACAATCTCACTGATGAAAAATTTGTTCATCCTCTACTAAATTTGTTCTGGTTGTGTGGAATTGCTTCTTGGGCTGACATATACAAGTCTTTAAAAATAGCGCTTTTGTTGTATCTTCAAATTTATATAACAATTTTGTTTGCTTTTAGATGGGAATAGCAGATGCTATTTTACAACAACCTGAAAGAACTTGAAGGTGGGACTCTATAAGGAGCCAGAACTTGCCGTTCCTTCTCATTTTCTTGGTAATACTGCTAGTTCTCCTGCTATTAATAATTGGTCCAAGGTTAGGCTTAATCTTTTTATGCTTAATTATATTTGTTGAATCCAGCATATTTCAAGTGGATTAAGCTTGGTTTTTAAAGGGTTTTACATATCAGAATCAAGCTTCATTGCAGAGTACATTGGATTATTCTCAAGCTGGAGTTGGTTACTCATTTACTCATTTTTAGGTATGGCCAAATTAAATTAATAAAATTTTCAGAATTTTTCTACTTATTAATTAATTTATGAGCTTGTTTTATTTTTTATTTCTATAATTATTTCTATAATTTTCAGATCTGCATATCAAGATCACTTTGGTTATGTACAGCCTCCTTTTTCTGGAAACCATTATCAAAACAACCAGTTAAGTATATAATTTTCATTTTAACTAGTGTATATATATATATATATATATATATATATATATATATATATATATATATATATATATAATTTTCATTTTAAATATTATTTTGTTTTACTAAAACATTGCTTATTTGGGATTTAATTTTTTTCCTAATAATACAGTGCTTTTATTTTCTTTCATAATAGAGTATGTTGTAAGTATCTTGTACAAATTCTCAAAATTAGTTAGAAATGACACATGTATTGTTGAATGGATTTTTTTATTTTTTTGCCAATATATACAGATTCTGTGATCAATGGGTAATGTGATTGCTTAGAGGATGTGGATCCTTGTTGTAGTTTGTTCTTCTTAGACCTGCATTACATGTATAAATAAATTACTGAAATATGTTATTTTAACTGATGTAATAGTAAGAATATTTGAAAGTCATGTGATATCTAGAGTCCATTAATGTTTAATTGGGTTTGAACAGTTTTTAACAGGGTCTGAACAATGGCTTTTCTTTGCATAACAGGGTTTCTTTTTAAATACTAAAATGTTTTTTTTTTTTTTAAAATACACTTTAAACATGTTTTGAACTAGTAGTGAAATATGCTTTGAATATTTGGTTTGCAATCTTGTTTCACCCTTCTCTTATGTATACTTTGAACAAAAATATTTGTAAATATACTTTGAACGTTTTGTTAACATACTTTGAACAATTTTTTAAGCTATATAGGCTAATTTTAGAATTTCTTTTTAAACAGTCAATGAACATGCTTTGAACATTTATTTAAAATAGTTTCTTTTAGTGTATGGCTACTAAAACACATGATTTTTGATTTTTTTTTCTTAATTTTGGTGTTGCTGCAATTTCTATTCATTTGGCCACCAAATGCTTGTGCTGTATCTTGGTCTTATTGATTTTGTTACTCTTAAATTTATAATTTATATGTTTTTTGCTGCAATATTTTACATTTTCATTTAAACAGCCATTAAACATGCACTGAACATGTTTTATATGTTATTGATTTTTTGTTTGGATTTTCAGTCTACTTCTATTTTTATACACCAGTCACTGGATTTACAGCTGAGTTTTTTCCTTCAATTTCAGTTTATTTTCTTATGTTTTTGCAGTTTTTCTCTTGTTTTCTTCTAAATTTGTAATTGCAGTTGTTGCCTTTATGTTTTGGATTTTTCATGTGGCTGTTGCTCGTGATTTATTGTTTTTTTTTCGTTTCATTTTGCTGTTGGTTTTGCTGTTTTTGATGGGTTTTTGAAGCTTGGGAAGTTGTTTGGTTTGAATAGTTTTTTAACTGGGTTTGAACAACTTTTTAACAGGGTCCGAACAATGGTTTTTCTTTGCTACTGATTTTCTGCTTGGATTTTAAATCTATTTTCTTCTATTTTTGCACTCCAACAGCTAGATCTACAGATGCTCCACAGTTTCTGATTATAACAGAGTTTCAATAGTTTTTTAACCGAGTTTAAATAATTTTTTAATTTGGTTTGAATAGTTTTTTAACTGAGTTTGAACAATTTTTTTTTTTATTCAGCAGTTTTGTTATTGTTTTTGTGCTAAACTCATGGAATCTTTTATGGTTTTGATAATTTTTTATAGATTTTATGATGCTGGATTTTTTCTAATGAAGAATGAATTTTTTTTTTTCTAGTTTTGGTGTTGTATTGTTTCTGGGTTTGCTGTTTGATTTTCTGCTTGGATTTTCATTCTATTTTCTTTTATTTTTGTACTCCAGCTATTGGATTTGCAAATGCTCCACAGTTTCTGATTATAACAGAGTTTGAACAATTTTTTAATTTGGTTTGAACAGTTTTTTAATCGAGTTTTAACAATTTTATTTTTTTTTTTCATTTTGCAGTTTTGTTATTGTTTTTGCGGCCGTTGGTGGTGCAGTTACTGCTTCTGCCAGTACTACCTCTACTACTAATGCCATTATTGATTACTACCTCAGGTCTCGTGACTTCTATGGCTTCTTCTCTCAGATTGAGGTAATTACTTCTTCCTGAGCATGTAATTATTTTCTATTATTTGATCGGTTTTTGTTGAGGGAGAGCTGGTTTTGTTGATTACTTTTGAGTTCAGGTTTATTATCTGTTTGGTTGTGGAAGTAATCAGGTTGTGTAATTTTTATTCATTGATTGCATTTATTTGTGATATGTTTTGATGTAGGATAATACCAATTGTTGATTGATTGATTGGATCATTCTTTAAGGATTTTGAATGGTTCAAATTCAGATCCTCATAAATAGACTTTGAACCATGTTTGAACAGTTCCCTAGATTTTTGATATTGTGATTGTTATAAACTGGGTTTACTTAATAGGGTTTGAATAATTTTTTCCAATAAAGAATGAGGTTATTTTTTCCAATAAAGAATGAGTCATTTTTCTGGTTTTGGTGTTGTATTATTTGCTAGGTTTGCTACTTATTTTCTGCTTGGATTTTCATTCTATTTTCTTCTATTTTCATTTAAATAGCCATTAAATATGTGCTAAATAGATTTTGAACATATTTTAGAAATGGAGTGGCCTTGTGTTATGCTTTGAATTAATAGCTTGAGTTTTGGGGCTTTGTTATTCAACATTTTTAATTTTTGAATAATGCATTCAGGTCATATGATAAAATTGTAGTTAAACACATTTTACAAAATTTGGAAAAGCAATAGTGATCTAATACTATAATTTTTCTTGTCATTTCCTCAAGAATATTTAAATTTATTCGCATTTATGTTATCGTCGGATGATAGAGTAGCTAATAAATGTTGGAGATTGGAGGGGGTTCTCATACTTTAAGTCCATTTTTAACGCCTTTTCCCATGAATTTGGTGCAGGAGAAAACTTTCAGGATATATAGCATATACTAGTATTTATTTTGGAATTAGTTTCCTCATAGATTGCAACTTCACATTTTATGATTTTTGCAGCTGTAACTTGTTAGACATATGTCTGTCATAAATCAAAGCTGTCAAAAATAATATCAATTTTTTTTATCATGAAAGAATGAACCTACAGTTTTTTATTATAACAAAGTTTGAATAATTTTTAAACCGGATTTGAATAGTTTTTTAACCGAGTTTGAATAATTTTTAAATAGGTTTTGAACTGTTTTTTGCTATTGTTTTTATTGCCTATTTGCTTCTGGGATTGATGACTTTTTATTGCTATTTTTTATGTTTTTGCTCATGTTTGCTTGTCTTTTTTGCTCACGTTTGCTGTATTTTTATTGTGTTTTATGATGCTTTTTTGTGTTTTGTTGCTGAAGTTGAGATCATTTGGATGGTTTGAGTCTTGTATTTTCTTGATTTTTGACTTCTAATTGTGCTAGATTTGAAATTTTGTACCCAATTTGCTGAATTTTTTTTTTACTTTTGATGGTTTTTTTTTTGTGAAGGTTGTGATGTTGGAATTAAATTGCATTTGAAGTTTGATTTTGGATTGTTGGATTATGTTGATTTTCACAAGTTTTATTGGTTTCTTTTTGTTGAATTTTTTATATAATTTTTTCATTGTGTTTGTAGAGAAATTTAGTTGGAATGGAAGGATTTTGTTGTGTTTTTTGCACTTTCTCTTACAGCATTTTCTGCAACACTTTTTTCTTTTGTTTATAATTTTTTATTTATTTTTTTCTACCGATTTGATGCTTTTTTGGTGCTAATGTTAGTTTTTTAATGAGTTTCTGTTGCTTGAAAACTTTTTTGATTAGTTGGACAGTTGAATTTTTTTTGTTTCATGAAATTTTGTTTTGATTTTGAGTATATTTTGATTGGTTAGGGTGTTATATGTATAGGGAAAGGGCTACTGTAATTTTCTTTTTTTTTTTTTAAAAAATTTTTAGTAGGTTAAATAGGGAGTAAATAATAGGTAACTAGTTTTGTTAACAAAAATTAAAAAGGTACTAGTTTTGTCAATAAAAGTTAAAAAGAATTACTAAGTTTATTAAAAATATTAGTTTGTCAATAAAAATTAAAAAGAATATTAGTGCTTATCAATAAAAATTAAAAAATATTAGTTTTGTCAATTTTTAGTAGCTTGCTATTGGGCCTCTCGAGTAGGGGTGTGCATCGGTCGGGTTCAGTTCAAACCGAACCGAAACCGATCAACTCGAAATCCAAAAAAAGTTTATATCAAAATCCGATTAAACCAAATCGATCAACCCGATTAAACCGAATCAAACTCATCGGTTTGGTTCGATTGGATTGGTCGGGTTTCAGCAAAATACAAAGAAATTTATCGATTTTTTCGGTTCAACCCGAATTAACTCGAAATAATTTTTGTTTTTTCCTAAAACGTAAAATCGAACCGAATCGATCAACCCGATTAAATCGAGCCGAACACGTCGGTTCGGTCGGATTGGTCAGGTCGGTTTGGGTTTTGCACACCCCTACTCTCGAGCATCACCTATGCTTTAAACTACTGCAAGGGTCTGGCGCACCACACCAAACCAATGCGTGTTTATGGGCCAAAAATTATACTCAACTTGATTTTCTCTTAAGTTAATTTCTATTCTTCTGTTTAAACTTAAAAAAAAAGGAAAAAAAATCTGTTTATAAATGTACTTATTTCATTTCTTTCTAAAACACGTTTATTCTTGCTTACGATATATTTACCATATTTATGATTTGTTTACTTTTCTTTTATAATATATTTGCTTTTTTAAGTTTCCTATTAACAATCCATTATACCTTTTCATACTTAAGTTATTTTGTATTTCCAATTTTATGACTATGAGAGAGAGAGAGAGAGAGAGAGAGAGAGAGAGAGAGAGAGAGAGAGAGAGAGAGAGAGAGAGATTCCGCAGCCAAAAAAATTATATTATAAAATTGTTATACATGTAATATAATATAAGAAATCTATTGCCTACTTTGATTTAATTTGTGCAAGTTTCCTCAGGGAAATTCAAATTATGAAATAAAGATAGAGCAAATGTGAGTGATTAATTACAGAAAAACATATAGCCACCAACATGATTAAAGATCTTCCATCAACGACCATTGCCAATTGCCAATGCACTGGTTAAAAAAGGAAAAAGAAAGGAAGATAGTTTAATATGTAAAATTAAAGTACTATTATTAGTATTAAAACAAACAACAAAACCAATGAGTTTGTTAATTAAAAAAGAAAATATAGAGACAAGAGTTTGAGAATAAATAAAAGAAAAAACACGAGATTAGGAACTCTTTTACCTATTATCATTCTTTAGTATGATCATCACATTTTTTGGCCATAACAAACAGGATGAATGCCACATTGAATCACATTTGCATTTGTTTTCAGATAGCTTCAACCATAAACAAAAATGAGGCTTTTGTGAAAGACTCCTTATGGCAGAAAAGTTTGTACCAAATTAACACGTGTTGTCCACTTTTTAAATCATTAAATTTATCCCCATCCACTGGAATAATTATATAATGGAACCGTGGCGGCACGCCATCTGATGACGTGCCGTCACGGTTCCATTATATAATTATTCCATCCACTAGTGTTAGAATAAAAGCGGTGGATCTCTCCAAATGTATCTTTGAAACTTGCAATGCATCTAAGGTTAAAGAGACATGGACAATGTAGAACTACACAAAGAAAGTATCCAATAATATTGTGATGATGCCTTAAATGAAATACGAGACCCACTTGCTTGATATCTTATCTTTTCCGGCAATTCCCTTGCAGGGATGCATAATTCCAACTGCACAAGTATATTGTACTTAATTCCCTTCCAGGGATACATAATTGTATTGGAAACTTTTGAATACACAAGTATGTTTTTACAAAAAAATCTTATATAAAAAGGTATATAACAAAATAGTTATACAATATCTCAAATACAGTGAGTCACGATTTTTAGATTTTGGCTCTGTATTATAAATTAGATACAACTGTGAATTCAACGGTACAAATTATTCTGTACCTAATTTATAATACAGAGTAAAAATCTAAAAACTGCGGCCAACTATATTTAATTTCGAAACTCTATATAGGCAATCTGCAGATTTGTTTAAAAAAAACAAAAAAAAATAAAAAGAAAAATAGAATCGAATGCATATTCCATTCGAATGCCGCTGAATTACCGTATCTCAAATTGAGTCGGTCTGTAGAAAGAGAAGTTTCAAATATGTTGCAAATAAAAAAGTTTCAAAGTAAATTTTGCATGCAGTGGTTTCACAATGTAATTTCTCAAAATTAGCTTGCCTTGAGAGTAGAAATAAGCAAAGCCAAACATCTTGCCACAACAAATACATAAATTTACTTCTACATTTCTAAAAGGGATACTTATAAATTATGCTTGAAAATTATCTAAACATATTATTTTATCCTTTTAATTTTGAAAATAAACTCTTTTATTTATATATTTTATTATATTAATTCATCTTTACGTTACAATAAAATAGTATAATTTTTTTAAAATATATGAAAAAAAAATCAATTTATGAAAATATAAAGATAAAATCCTTTTCCCTTTTCTTTAACATCCAAAATCACTGCCATTTGATTGCCCTTAATTTCCCTTACAATTTAGCCACCATAATAAAAGCAGCAACTTTCCACCAACTGCATGGAGCAAGCCATTACAATCCATTGCCAAAGCTCAACCCCAAAAGGAGCATATTGTTATTTTTTTGGAAGAGTAATTAATTTAAATCACG